>JANRGW010017659.1:43985-58444 GCA_024733675.1 Psilopsiagon aymara
CTTCTGTTGCCTTTATTCTACTAGTGGATAAAATACTACCCACTGCCACAAATGAGAAGAATACACTGAATATGAGCTAAGGAACAAATTTAGGATTTCATAGAATCATAGAATAGTTAGGGTTGGAAAGAACCTTAAGATCATCTAGTTCCAATCACCTGCAATGGGCAGGGACACCGCACACTAAACCATGCCAGCCAAGGCTCTGCCCAACCTGGCCTTGAACACTGCCAGGGATGGAACATTCACAACTTCCCTGGGCAACCCATTCCAGTGCTACATCACCCTTACAGTAAAGAATTTCCTCCTATATGCAATCTAATCTTCCCCTGTTTGAGTTTGAAACCATTACCCCTTGTCCTATCACAACAGTCCCCAATGAAGGAATGAATGAATTTACCTATTTAATTTTTTACCAATATACTTTTTAGCTGCTTAATTTTATTAATAAGTTTCAAATTGCTTTGTGGTTTTAGAGTACCTAAGCATTTTCGCCAATTTTGCTTTAAGAAAGATTGCAGGATAATGAATGTCCAGCAATTAGTTTACTGTTAAGAAAACTTATCAGGAACTGGAGCACATAGGAAGTATATTTGTAGAAACAGAAGACAAAATCTAAAACTGTATTAAAATGTCCAGAAGTAGAATGTCTGAACTCTGAGAAGCTAGAAACAGGGCAAAAAATCAAATGTCATGATTTTGAGTCTTTACCCCTGAATTTCTGCATTGGTGCTGCAACTTATTCTTGTAATGCAGAATATGGAAGAAATTTCAAAAATTACCTTAGGATAGCAATCTCTGGACCTTTACCAAAAGATACAACATAACAAGAAAGAAACTCTTAACTTTAAAGACTGCATAGTTCAGTCAGAGGTTTGCACATATATCTCAGCTACATTTTCATAGAATCATAGAATGGTTTGTGTTGGAAGGGAGCTTATAGATCCTCTAGTTCCACCCCCCCATGGGCAAGGATATTTTAATAGTCTTCACACTTAAAAGTACTAGTGTTCTGAAAACTTCCTTAGAAACAAGGTTGTTTCAAATACTTGATATCATGAAGTGATACCAATGAATAGTTGCATCAATGTAACTTTTGTGAAGTTCTTCTACATTGACATGCTTCACTTTCTGACTAGGCAATTTTTTGAAAAATACAAGGGAAACGGCTCTCATAACCATAAGTAAATGGATTTTTTTGTTTAATGTAGTTTTGAAAATTCTAGATTGACTAAACCAAGGAAAGAAAGGTTCTGTTGGATGAATATCTG
Organism: Psilopsiagon aymara; assembly: GCA_024733675.1. Lineage (NCBI taxonomy): Eukaryota > Metazoa > Chordata > Aves > Psittaciformes > Psittacidae > Psilopsiagon > Psilopsiagon aymara. Next base: position 45,257 of record JANRGW010017659.1, read on the forward strand.
ATGCTATGAACAAATAATAGAAATGTATTATACCACAACAAGCAACAGTTGTTAGAATAGAAGCAGGCTACTTAAAGCATCTGAAAAAGTAGATGCAAAAAGAAAACAAAAGCTGCAAATCTTTGAACGTCTTCCAATTCATATGGGCCAACCCTTCAGAGAACCATCAGTAGGAACACTGAAGCTTAGCATTTATGTTTGCATCAGGGGCAAGAATCATGCCTTTTTCTTTCTTTTTGTATAGGTGCATATTTTGTATAAGGCAGAGATTAAAGAAGAACAGATGTGACAGTTTCAGTTAAGAATAGAAGGTGAGGTTTTGCGCAGTGGGCCAATGCTATTATGGTGGTAATCAGGTGTCAGGCTTGTGCTGTCCAAGTGAAACCATTGCAGTCCCCTAAAAAATGTTGTATATTGAGAAAATAACACATGAAACAGACTCTAAGTGCATATGAAATTCATGAGCACTGCAAGAGCTACTTTTCAGTGTGCTGTGTACAGCAAGGGTGTTTGGAGAGTACAGATCAGTGCAGAGTTTGCTGAATTTTGTAGCAACAAGTGCTCAGATTGGTTTTTAAATGAAAGATAAGAAGAATATTAGTTTAACATAGATGCTGTTATGAAACATCTTTTTTTTTTTTTTTCTTTTTTCAGAATTTAAACTTTTTGTTGTGTACACCACCAGATTTTTCATATCCTTATATGAAGAGGACAGGTAAAATAATATTAGGAAAGATTTGGAAAGAGATGGTCCAAAGGTATATAAACAAATAATAGATATATTAACACTTGTGCTTAAGCTGGTGAATATATATATATATATGTATATATATATATTTCTAATACTGAAAAATTAGAAGTCCTTGATCATCTTCCCATAGACAGTGTAGCCAAAGCCAATTCATGGAATAGCATGAAAGAGAAGAGAATGATGACCTCAAGCCAGATTTACAAAGATCTTTGCGACAGGATTTCTGCCTTAATTTTTGCATATAATTATTCTGTGTTTGTGTCCTCTTTCAAGCCAGTTGAAGATCCATCTAGAGTTGGATACATCATCTCTTAAGATAGACCAGATAAATTAGCTAGAAAGAGGTGCTAAGGTAACTCATACTGAGATTTCTAATTTGTGAGCAAGCAAACCTCACTCTGCTGTCAGTGAAGCAAGATCACAGAGTACATGCTTCACAATCGGCATGCTGAGCTATATCCCAGTTCTTTCCTGTAACCTCTAATCCCACTCTAATGCAACAGTCATCATGAGAATAATTTTTCAGAGCTAAATTGCACTATAAGAACTTTATCTTCTTCTATCTTTTCCTCACTTTCAGGACTTCTGTCATCTTCTTGAAATCTTTCAGTCTCTGCTCCCAGGCCTCTGTTCTTTTCTGATTCTCTGCTTCATTTCCCTTCCAATATAGTAGTTTTAGCTGAAGGCCATCCAAGGTCTGTCTTGGTCTATTCCCTCCCTCCACTACACCATACCTGGGGGTAATCTCATCTAACAGAAACCTGATTTACTACTTTTTCTACTGGAAGGTATGTAATTTACTATCAATACCAATCCTGTTTCCTTTGCTCAAGCTAAAACCTTGTTTCTCTGATACCTCCAGGTTACCTGTTCTTAAATTTACCTGCAAAATCTTTCTCTATTACCTTTCTCTGCAGCATTTTGAACAACAGCCATCTTTCTACCAGAAGGTCTTGCATGAACTGCAGATATTAGTCTCCACTTGGCATTTCCTCCAGATTACACCCAAGTATTGTCGACTAATTATACATTATATCAAATAGATCCCGTTTTCCTTCATTAGAATGCTTTCAGCTGGGATCCCAGATCATATGTCATCCTTTTCTGGCTTTCACCAAGGCAATCTTTCTTTTACTCAGCAATCTTCCTAAAGCTTCCAGAATGCTGTGAAGATTGTTCTTCCAACAAGTTGGTTTGGATTTTTAACTTTTGCAGACCTCCACTGGATTCCATCTTTTATTAGATTAAACATAAGCATTGGATTACCTTCATAGCTTATCTCCTCCTCCCATCACGTCAGCAGAAACATGCAACTAGCTCACAAAAAGCCTCCATCACTGGTCTGCTCCTGATTCTTATTGAGGAATATCCTGAGGTAAACCACTTTTAAATCTCCTGAGATTATGTCCACAAAGAAACACCAAAACTGGCATCATCTGTGCTTTTCATGTGCTACATGTTTCTACTGCCTATTATGCTTATCAATTTTTGGTTCACTTCTTGTGAACAGCAGCTTCTTTCCACTTTTCAATTATGCTCAGTCTATATGCTTTCCTTTGTCCTGTTTTGTCGTTTTGTTTTTTTTTCTTAGAGTCTTTTTTTATTCATTAAGTCTTGATTTATGGCCAGAGTTCATGGTAGTAATGAATTAAAAGAAAGAAAATTAGAGAAAACTTCAGGTTTTATTGTAACATGTTACCTGTTAAGAGGGTAGAACCTTTTTCAGGAAGTACTAGAAACTAATTTGTATTTATTTCATATAGCAACTTCGAATATGGTACTTTCAATGGGCAAGGAATGTTTAAATGAAATTTCATTACTATAGTTGCATTTTTCTCAATGAAAAGTAAATAATTGAAATCTTTTACTACTGGGAAAAATGAAATAATCAGAAGTGAATGCATGCATCCATGATCTTGAAAATGAGCGAACAAGATTAGAAGTGATCATATGCTCCTTTGAAAATGGTATTTTGGTGAACATCACAGATTTATCATGTCCCTCATAGCTTCTGAAGGGGTAAGTGTCCACTCAGGTTGATTGACAGTGGATTCATTATTTTAGTCTATACAGCTTAGCTTTATCATGTTACATTATTAGGAACTTTAAGCTTATAAGAGATTTCTGTGTGTATTATTATGTAGTGTAGCAAGAGCTCCTTCAGCCAAGAAAAGAGTTATTTCTGAATTATCGTTCTTTGGTAACAGAATTCAGCAACCATGCTTATTAAATTAAAACTTTAGAAAAGAAAGCATAAAACCAATAGTCCATATAGGTGAGAAATCAATTTTGCAACTTTTGCTCAGAGGTGAAAATCAGTGCAAGCTATACAATAACTCATATGTTGTGCTTAGAAAGGGATTTTCATAACAATATGATTTTAGCAATTGCATGTTTTATTTCTTCAAGGTAACAGTACTGGCTAATTTCTAGTCATTTATATGAGGTGACAATTTAAGTCCAAAAAATGAGGATAAAAAAAATCCAGTAGCACAAGGAAGGATTGCATAGTTGAAGCTGGTTTATAGCAATGTGCTAGTCCATCAAATTAGATAAGGGGTCTTTTCACCCCTCAAAATTTGGGCAGGAATCATTCAAACTAATTTGAAGTTTTGGCACACAAGCCTGTGGGACTTGGATGCCCACATCATAGTTTGATCCTTTCTTGCAATGGACAAATTGTTTTTCTCTGCATCTGATTCAAAAGCCTAATCCAACTTCCAGTTTTCTTTTTTTTTAAGTTTAAAACAGGTAGATTCCTACAGATGGCATCTCCTTGCTGTATTAGCTTTTGATTAGAACTCCTTCTTTCCTGCTGCTTCTTTTTTTCACAGGCATTTTTAATACCCATGAAAAGCCACTTTTCATTGGAGTCAAGCTGTCAAGCAACAGAATTCGGATGGCATTGAAAGAAGTCAAAGCAAGCTAATTTATTTCACAAACTGCCTCTGAACAATGACTCTAGCAGGTGCAAACTGAAAAATGTAATGGCCTATGAAGGCAGGCAATTCTCCAAGTGTAGGAGAAAAGTAACTGATTTAATCATTCTTTAAATAAAATCTTGCAAGCTATTTTAAGCATTTGTTTTAGTAAGTCTCTTTATATACTATTTATGCTATAGGCTTGTTTACATAAAGTCATATCTCACAGTCAGAATATTGCAATTTCTAATTCAAATATATTATGAAAGGAGATGTCGATGAAATAAATCTTGTCATCTCCTTACTGCAGTGTTTGGTAACTAGAGCTAAATTATCTGCTGCAATCATCTCATTTGCCCGTCTGACAGTTTCCTTGCTCTTACCCCTCTCTGATATCTGAGGATTCTTTGAAAAAACATGTGCAGCTGCAGTCTCTATGGTTAAATTATCAATTTAAAGTCAATGTGCTAAAAATTAAAGATCTTCATTGGTAGTGTAAGTCCAGTGTATGATTCTAGATTACCATTTTCTAACACATCTTTTCATTTCAAGCACTTTATAGCAATTGCAGTTACTCATCTTCATAATGAGCTAGGAGCAAAACACAAGGCAACAGCATGTATGATAAAGGCTATGCTCTTGCAAACATCCCATTCCAGAGTGCCTGTTTCCTTTCTGTCTCACACAGCTCCATGTCCTCAGTCTCCCTAGCTGCAGGCTATCTCACAAAGTATGCTTCTCCTGAAAAAAGTCCTTGTCAGAGAGATGGGAAGATTGCTGGAGCCACTGGTCTTGTGGAATATCAATCCTTAGCGTATCGCTATTTCACAAACCAGAGAGCTTGGGGGGCTACCCTTCTGCTTTTGTAGCAGAGCTGATCGGCTTTTCAGGGACAAGGAGCATTTTCAGTAAGCGTGTCATGGCATGAGGCGGAAATGAGGAGAGCAGATGAAGTCTTGAGAGCTGCAAGGACAGCATTTTTGCCCTGCTGGTGCATAAACAATTTAAGAGGCTTCACATACACTCTATTTTAATACTGCTGTGTACCAAGAATATGACCTGTCCCCTCACTGACATGTTAGCCTACTGCAAATAATGACGAGCAAATGCATTGGGAGGAATATTCCAAGCAAATATAAAAATGGACACCTTACTTTGAGGTAGAATGTTTTCTTTAGAGAAACTTCAGATTTAATTAATTCCAGTACCCTGAAGGAAATCACAAAACATCGACTTCAGTATGTTTTGTGTGTTTAGTCTGCCTGAGGCTTATGCCTGGGGTTTTTAAAGATGTATGCTAAACCACAAACAAGCAAAAGCAGTGAAAAATAATGCTAACAAGTGTATGTGCTCTTTTTCTTTTCCAATGAGAGGGGTGTTTTAAATTGAACCATTCCTACTTCGGTTCTGAAATTCTTACCATAACAACTAACCACTGCTAACAACACTGAATTTGTTCTTTGAGGGCCAGGCTGGGTAGTTTTTTATCTCAGATTGTTCATATTTGTAGAATGAATGTTATGGAGAAAAAAATGAAGCAACCAAACCAAAAGAACCAGTCTTAATTCAAACTAATTCTTCTTATGAATTGCTTTTGGAGTTATATTTTCTGTTCCTTATAAGAAAACCTTTTTAATCCAATATGTTCTGATTTTTTTTCAGTTAATTTAAAATTAGTTTCTAAACAAACACACAATAAATAATTATAATAATAATTAAAAAAATCAAAACAACCCTATGCTAAGATGCAGAAGGGGACACCAAAATTCATAATTTTCCAAAATCTTTCCACATTGTGCTTGGATTGTTGCCATTATTTTCTAAATTGTGTGTATAGAAATTCTAAACTTACTGAAAACTATTCACAGACATACCTCCTAATGAAAAGTAGGTTTTTGAATTTTGTACAGAGGTATAAATGAAAGGACATTAATGTAACTTTTCTACCAGCTATCTTGCCCAGGAATCAAGCAATCATGGGAAGGGAAACCATTTTAAGGTGGAATTATCACAGTCACTATATGTTCCATAGGAAAGGACAGCTGTCTCTTTCAGACATTGCCCTGGTGACAGAATATTGCATGATCTTTAAGTGCTGTTACTATTAAACACTGCAATCCTATTCTTACAGGTCAATGAAAACCCTTTGAGATCTCTTCTAATACTTCAGCCACAGACAAATGAAGCAGAAAATGACTGCATAAGAGACTTTTCAATTAAAGAAGAAAAAAATCTTTGCCTTTTCTGCCCTTGTTTTGACAGATTTATTTTTGTTTCTCTAATAGAGTGGGTTTGGGGTTTGAAGTTTTTTTGCAACTTAACAGATGAAGAAAAAGTTTATATAGGGAAATGAAACCTTCAGATTTGAACAAGGAAACAGAATTTCTGCTTAGTACAAGCTTGCAAGATTTGCTGAAATATTTTTTCAGTCCTCTCAATGGTACTGTTTTACCTCTAAATTCCATTGCCTGATGCATTAAGGAGTAAGGAACATGTGCTCTTTTTTTTGCTTTGAAGGTGTCACATACAAGTCAGCATTTTAAAAAAGGTACCTTGGTCTATCCACTGATTATGCTACTTTGACATGCACAATACTAAATTACAGTCTTCCCTTCTTTCAGATTTTATTAGTCTCAGTAGCAGTCATTTTCCTCCTTCTCAGTAGCTGGTGCAGTGCTGTGTTTTTTGACTTTCGTCCTGGGTAAAGCACTGATAACACCAATGTTTTTAGTTGCTGCTCAGTAATGTTTACTCTGACCAAAGACTTTCTGAGTCTCATGCTCTGCCAGGGAGAAGGGGAAGCCAGGAGGAAACTGAGACAGGGGACCTGACCCAAACTAACCAAAGAGGTATTCCATACCACAGCATGTCATGCCTGATATATAAAGTGGGGGCAGTTACCCATAAAGGTTAGATCACTGTTCTGTCAGGCTGGGTATTGCTCGGTGTGTGGTGAGCGGTTATATTCTTTTCCCTTGTTATTTCCCTTATCATTATTATTGTTGGTGGTAGCAGTAGTGGTTTGTGTTGTACCTTAGTTACTGGGCTGTTCTTATCTCAACCCATGGGAGCTACATTCTTTCAATTCCTCTCCCTGTCCCTCCAGGACTGGGGGGAGGAAGTGGGGGAGTGAGCAAGTGGCTGTGCGATTTCTGGGTTGGGGCTGGGCTTAAACCAAGACAGTACTTTTTGGTGCCCAATATGGAAAATAAAGGGTTGAGATAATGACAGATCTGACCGGAGTGTGTCTAATCATATTTGTGATAAGCATTCATTGTTTCAGATTAATAGTCACTCGTCACAATGCTGATTTATTGACTCTCAAAGTTGTTCTTCATCTCACAGTTTCAGCATGTCATAATTTCCTTACAGCTAGTATTTTCTGTGTTAGTGTTTATTGGCTGGGGGATTTGGGCTAAGGTTCTGGTTTCATTGTACTTTATAGTAATGACTTGTAATACAATAGAATCATTGATCATGAAACTGATCTGGCTTGCATTCCCAGTGTGGTCACCACCTTTATATTTTGGGAGGTATATAATAGAAGTGTTTAGCAATTACGCATCTTTTTTCTGCTCCTCAGGTGGTTGACCTGTGAAGGAGACATTCCCTTACCTTCCCAGCTCCCCCACCGGACTGTTTACAGCATCATTTGAGAGTTCTGAAGGTTTTGAATGCCTTTGAGTACCCTTGAGACCTGCTTGCTGATTGTGATAGGGATCACCATGTTGGCATGCATACAGAGTGCGTTTTACCCATGACCATTTCATCTGATGTTGAGAGTTAAGCAGTCAGGTTTGGGTCTTGTCTAGGGTTAGATGATGACATAGGAGGACGAAGAGATTTTCCCTGAGGCTGGACAGTCATGAGTGGCAGGTTGTGTGTGATCGTATGGGCAAGTATCTAGGCCAGTGGGCCCCTCCAGTGCTTTGGAATTTCACCACTGAACAAGTGCAAACTCCAGAAAAATTATTAAAATATTTAAATGAGTATGTTGTCTTCCTCGTCATACCAGCAAGGAACAAATCATGGCAATGTGCTGGTGCTTGGCCTATGCTTACAGAGCCCTGTTCAGCACTTTCAAAGGCAAAAAAAATGTCTCTGGATCTGATGGCAGAGCAGTTATATTCTCTTCCCTTGTTACTTCCCTTGTCATTATTATTATTGGTGGTAGCAGCAGTGGTTTGTGTTATATCTTAGTTACTGGACTGTTCTTATCTCAACTTGTAGGAGTTACATTCTTTCAATTCTCCTCCCCATCCCTCTGGGAGCGGGTGGAGGAGGGAGAGGAGGGGGAGTGAGTGAGAGGCTGTGTGGTTTCTGGGTAGCCAGCTGGGCTTAAACCATGACGTTATAAGCTACTTTTAGTGAAAAAATCCTAACAAAGCAGATATTGCCAGTGTAACCCATTCCCATGAACTATGCACATATTTCACTATTCATTATTTATGTTCTTTTGCTAATATGGAAAACCCCTAAGCTTTTCAGCTTCCAGCTTTGCAAGTTGGGTACATGGACTTGTGACTTAGGACCTAATGGGTGAGGTGGGGCGCAGCTTCCTTCCCAATTTTGTTGAATATGGTCTGTGTGATATATCTTTACACTGCTAAATTGCATGAGATTGACAGGTTTACTGGTTCCCTTTAGAGTGAAGAGGACTTTTGGCTGAAAGTTCACTGTTATTTGCCATGTGTAAAGAAGAACACTGTCAGAAGTACTTCTTCTAAGTCATCTTGCTAGACAACACTGCAGCCAACAAGTCCGTGTGCAAGAAATTTATTTTCTCGCAAAGTAAGACTTGGGGGATGCTAGAAACACATATACAAGGTCAAACTTCTGTAGTTTCCTGCCTGCTCTCCCCTTTACCATGTTTTCAATGCACCAGTGCACTAAAACCTAGCAGGAGACTATAGTATTCCTCAAGAGGGAAAAAATATTCTTGTCTATGATGTCTGTTGATGTGTATTTTCTCATATGTTTGAAGACAACAAGATATTTTGCAGGGTGTAAAGAAGAAAGTCTCACTAGAGAGGGTCCTGAAAGTCTCATAGAGATGTTCTATTGAAAAAAATGAAGTAACTGTGATAGATTTTAGTCTCTTTTCAAGAAAAAGAACCTAACTATAGTAAGAATTGCATACAGTTTTCTTTATTTTCTTTCAAAAAGCAGACTGGAAGAAAGAAACTGAAGTTTCTTCAAACAAGCAACTATTTGCTTCTCCTCACTTCAGCCCATTTCTATCCCACTGAGGTTATATGGGTCCATTATTCATACATATTCCCTATTAAGATAACTGTTTTGCATGTTCTTCTATAAAAGAGTGAGGAAATCATTTAATAATAGTGCCTAAAGCTTTCCGTTTAACTTTTTATTGCACCTGGGAAAGCTGCTAAGTGAACAAACATTGACATTCTGAGGTGAAAATAAACCTATAGTGTTGGGGGGGGGGAGGGGGAGGATAGGATGGCAGGAGGGAAGCATCACAAAGAGCCAGCATTTCATAATTTTATCTTTTTGTTTGTTATGAGCTAAATCTCACTTTTAATGATCTGGTTAAATGACATGATAAAATTTCATCTTCACTTCAGCTTTTTTGCTTTTTAGCCAGACTTACTGGTTCATACAGAGGTTTTCCCATCTGCAGGTCTGTGGTAGACGACACAGTCTCTTCTGCTTTTGGTTGTCCCCTGTGCACTGCATGTTGTTCTGGCTGCTCTTGTGGCACAAAAGTAGCTGAGTATGCTAAGGGCAAAAGGCTTCTGGCACTTGGAGAACAGACTAACGGTAGGCACTCAGCAAGACAGAGAGGGATGCCACTAAAACTAAAGGGATGCCATGAGGGAAAGTTTTCCTATGGATGCAGGGAAGATACTCTTCAGCCTGAAAGACAGTTGTAGTGAGGTGGGTGTCACAGAATTGTATAATTAGATAATCATAGGATGGTTTGGGTTGGAAGGGAACCTTAAATATTATCTAGTTCCAACCCCACCTGCATTGTTCAGGAACACCTTCCACTAGACCAGGTTGCTCAAAGCCCCATCCTTCTCTTCTCTAAAATAACAAGTGATAAGACAAGAAGAAATTACTTCAGGTTGCACCAAGAGAAGTTTAGATTGGATATTAGGAAAAACTTCTTCCCCAAAAGGAAGCATTGGCTGTCCAGGGAAGTGGTTGAGTCACCATCTCTGCAGGTATTTAGAAGATGTGTAGACATGGCACTTAGGGTTATGGTTTAGTGGTAGACTTGGCAGTGTTAGGTTTATGGTTGGACTGGTAGATCTTAAAGATCTTTTCTAACCTAAATGGTTCTATGATTCTATGATTCTAATGGTCCATTCGTCAATATCCTTCCTCAGTACCTGTTGTTATTAACAGTGAAATAAGTAGAATATTAGGCTCTAAATAGAGAAAACTACCATATTCTTTTTTAGTTTTAAACTGAGAGAGACCTAGACCATAGTTCCATGAGGGCAACATCAGACAGACTAAATGCTAAAATCAGTGTGACATAACTGTAGTCAATTTTTCATAATGGGCTCTGAATCTGGAGCTGCTCACAGATCTCTGATCAGAAAAGAGTGGTGTAAAACAAGAGCAGCTCATTCTGTACTCTGCCAGGTCATCTGAGACTTTCATCAGAACGATGTTTATGGCAATTTGAGGTGGCCCGAAGCATGACAATGCTTTGGCTTTTCTAGGTGGAGAGTTCCTCAGACTTTACCTTTCTGGGTGTGCTCCCACATGAATGTAACTGCGAAAGAGCTGTGTAATTTGACAGCTTTTAGAAGCTATTGGATTTGGTGGACATCAGGATGGAAAGGATCTCTTCAACATTGATAGGTTGGAACTGACTTTGGTGGTCTGAGGCACAGGAGAAAACTGGGAATACTTCAGACTAATGAGGCAAAATGTTTTTGGTTGGTTGGTTGGCTGAATGGTTGGTTCATGCTTTGTCCAGACCTATCTTGTACTGCCCTAGTGATTCAGCAATGTTCAGACTTAGTATTAATGTGCATGGAACCATAACCTTAGTCTCCTCAGTACTTCTCCTGACCCTCTTCAGTGCGAAAAACAGCTTTCCTGGAGCTCTAAGGGTTAAAACTCTTTGTCTATAATAGTTACTTGTCTTCGGGTTCCTAATCTCTTCAGGCTTCTCACCTTGCTCCACTAATGCTTTTGTCATATGAAGAAAATCTTTTGTACTGTGCTGGAGACAAATTCATCATCTGTCAAGAGACCAGAACATACTTCCCAAGGAAAAATGTTACAAAATAAAAAGCTTAATGCAATACTTTGTAGTCATATAGTCAATATAGAGAAGGGCTGTGATGCCTCTGTTCCTTCAATGAAGCATTCCACTTATCTGTAATTTCTACTTCACTATGTCCTGTTACTAAAAATTTCATAAGCAAGGGGTTGGGCTTTTCCCCTGAACGTGTAAGTAACTGTTCATCAATGGGGCTGTATGTAGGAGCAAGGAGAGTGTACCATTGAGTGTATTTAATGTTCAGATGATAAGAGTTAAATCCTAAAACCCATTTTTCTGCAGCCAGTGGAAATCATGCATTCAGCCCTTGGAGGCAGTGCCTGCATTTATAAAATCAGCAAACATTTAAAGATAGCTGCACAGATATCTTTCTTTTATTGAGTGGTGTTTTAATCTCAGCAGGCTATTTTCTCTTTTCAGAAATAGAATTTCAATATGTGATAAAGACTCACCATCTGTCAGGTGCAGATACCTGTGCACTGACACACGCATGCATATGTGTTTAAAACATGCTAGTCACACCACATGCGAATTTTTATCATTCAAGTATGTAACAGAAAAGAACATTAGCAGGGATGTCACTGAATAAGTAGCTGTTACTGAGCACAGCACTAGGCTTCTCCATAATTTTCATCTACTTAGCAAGTGTGTGAGTTTTCCAGTAATTTCCTTCTATGTTTTTGTGCACATCCATTCTTTAAAACAGGGGAAGAAACGGACTTTTGGGGGTCCATTTAACAGATGCATATTTGAAAAATCAAATATTTGCAAGGTTCAATTTCCATTTCAAATTCAAAGTCAACTTAATTCTTATTAAATAAGTATTGATTTTCTGCTGAAAAATTCTAATAAGAGTGCTCCTGACAAAGGAAAGGAAATTGAGTGTAAGATAGAGGGTCTGTGGAAGGATAATTAGTACCTTCTCTCTTTCTGAAGAGGATATTTTTTTTTGGAGCTTTGAGCTTGACGTCCATGGCTCTTTTCAAAGCAAAGTCTATGAAAATAAATACTTGACGTTTGGACACTTCTCCTGCTATCTAGGTTTTCTACTTGTGGCATACTGCAAACTACAGCGACTGTTATAGCTCTTGGAGTCATGAAAGCTTTTATGAAATTTAAGGCCAGTCCTTAAATCTAATCTCCTTTTTCCAGGAACTTTGCATAAGTCCTGAAAGATACATGGAATTCTTGTTTAGTGCTGGAAGAAGATGTAGGCAATTCACAAAGGTCAAAGCGAGAAGTGACTACAAAGATCAACAGGATTTGGTCATGGGTCAAAATGCTGTAGAATTTGCACCTGGTAATGGACAGAGTCCTGATCAGCCTCAACTATCTGCTTAGAGCAGAAAGTTATTTCAAATGACTTTCAGAGAAGAGTGACATTTTTTCCTTGTCACTATGATAATCAAGTAAAATCAATCTAGAGTAGGGAACCCAGCAGTTTCCAGTTCAGCATCCTGGCTCCATATTAAGGTAAATTTCAGACATGCTCCACTCCTTCCTTCATTTCCTACCTTTCCAGGTTCCCTATGTAAAGACCTGGTGAAAGCAGCAGTGTGATGCAACAAGTTCCAGCTTGTCAGGAGCACAGAACTAAAAGGTTTGTTTATAAAAACCAGATTTTCTGTTGACTGCTGCCTTAATGTAATATATTTCATTTTTTCTCGATAAAAAATATGACAAATCACCTTCCTGGTGGCCATGGCTCATGATATTTGTAATCACGGTCAGAAGCAAAGAAGTTAAAAGACCAGAAAAATGCAAACTGTCACCCTGCCTCTCCCCCTCCACCCCCCACCAGAGGGCTTTATTGAATGGACTTTTATGAATGTTATTAGCTTTTCAGCTACAAGACATTTCAAATGATGGATGAACAAAAGCATCATCTGTGCAAACACTGGGATGTTTGAACCCAGAGGAAGGTTCAATAATTAGTCATGCAGAATATTAGTAATGCCCTCTGGTCATATTCCAAGTTCCTCCTGGATTGCAGCACAATGTCACAACTCATCAACTGCTGTGACTGGTATTTTCACAGAGGAAAAGCTTCCTGGTTGTCATGGGTTCATCAGTAGCAGTCATTTTTCTCCTTCTCGGTAGCTGGTGCAGCACTGTGCTTTTGACTTGTGGCCTGAGAACAGTGCTGATAACACCAATGTTTTTAGTTATGGGTTAGTGATGTTTGGTCTGGCCAAGGACTTTCTGAGCCTCATGCTCTGCCAGGGAGGAGGGGGAGCCGGGAGGAAGCA
>JANRGW010017660.1:1645-21202 GCA_024733675.1 Psilopsiagon aymara
GGACATTCATGAGCTGCAGACAATCATTAAGCGGTTGTTAACACCCGGCTAAGAGGTGTTAACCAATCCGATGTTATTGAATGTTCCAGTATTCTGAAACTTTTCTATAAAAGGCGGTGTTTGCGTACAATAAATTGTCAACGCTTCATCATATTGGTCGTTGTTGCGTTGTCCTTGATCTCCCACTGTCAGCCAGGTAACGGTACCTCCAGTCTTGAAACTAGATACTTATGATCGCACAGAGCAGTGAGGATTTAATTTGAGGTAATGCATAATTTCTGGTTTGTTTTCCCCTTTCTCAGAAATTTGACACTATAGTATGGAAAAGAGGTGCTCAGCTGAGAGGCTGACAGAAGCAGTGAATATCTGTTGCCTGTGCCCTAGCAAGAAATCCCAGCACTTTTCTTCTGGATGGAACTACATCCACTCTAGTGCAAGCAGCTCTTTATAAGGTATGAGTCACGTGATTGAAGCTACCTGTCACCCTTAAAAGGTGCAACAACAGTTAAGAAAAATTACCATACAATATTAAGTGTAGGTTTTCATTTACATAATAGTTATTTTAATGTTTTTGAAGCTAAGTGAAAAATTCTGCCTTTCACTTCAGTGGTTTTGCAGAGTGAGCTATGAGTTTCAAGTATGGCTCAAGGGAAATACAGAATTTTGCCACCTTCATTGATGGTCAGTTTAAATGTGAAATAAAATGTAGCTGTTGATTTATACCAAAATTAGTTTTGAGGTAACAATATCTTATGTCAGTGCAGTCTGAGAAGCAAAACACTAATCAGAGCTTAGAAAAGCACAGTGGAGTGCCAGGGTTCATTCTGAGATATGTGGGGTTTATGCATGTGTTTATGTAAAAGACATATGTCCGTATTTGCTGTTGATTTAAATAAGCCACTGAAGGCAGTGTGGATTCTGCATGGTTGAAATAAAAGGTTCAGTGTCTGACCTTAAAAGCCAAGTTAAGGCTGGCATTTCTCACTGATAGTCTATAGGCTCTTGCCAAAGTATAAAACAGACTCTTTCCATAGCAGAGAGTGTTGTGCATATCATCAAGCAAACTCCATTTTCTGCTGTCCTCTTACATCTGCTTCACAGGTTGCAGGAAAAAGTTAACTGCACACTGATGTCTATATCATAAAATTCATTGATATGACTGAGTGAATGTCTCTGGTAGCAGTCAGAGTAGGGAGGCCAATGACTAGATAGGCTGATTTATCTTCTAATGCTGTGTGGCATATGAATAAGGCATTGCAACAAAACTTATGCTGCCTTTGCCATGTTGCTTCCTTTCTGTGGGAAAAAAGAATTTCTAGTTCTAGTAACATGAATGGCCCTTTTCCCAAGACTTATAAATGCAGAGGGAGTTGTAGGAGAATTTTTGGTGGCCTTGATTTTGTTGTGGTGCTTTATAAGCAGAGAAAGCATCAGATGAGAAAATATGATTCTCTTTTCTCCACCAAGGATTCATGTTTGGGAAGTCTGGGGAAATATTAACAGTGAGACTGCACTCTCTGTCCTTCAAAGCATTACTTCAGCAGGTATGAATTATGCAAGGGTATCATGAGAGCCAGATGGCTTTTGCAGGCTGTTACAAGGTACACATAGGGTTTTAATTGTGTGGTCTGGAGAAAACACAAACATGTCTCTTTTACCACTAGAATAGGAGAAAGTATAACTTTTCTGGAGATCTTTTAATCCAAGTACAATTTGACAGTGCTGCTGCTGCAAATAGTCTGATTTTGAGGGCGTGTTGTTGCAAACATTTATATTTCTGGTGTGCTAATATGCACACAGTCTGTGTGTGCAAGGATGACCAAAAAATATTTAACATCCCCTTTCTTGAGTGATCGTGATGCAAGTATTTAAGACATAGATTCAAGTCTGATCTGTTTAGTTATTTATATTTCAATCTGTATACTACAATCTGTAGTAAATAGACTATGTGATAATTTGTCTACTGAAAAAAAAAAAAATCACATTGCCCTATTGCATCAAGAATTACCCATGAAAAGAAAAAAAGTTAATATATTAAACCTTTCCTGTTAATTTGTGCAAATTCATGTCACTTGCATAGAAGCTTTGAGAATACATAACTTGGCACCGTACAGACCCACTGGGGACAAGAATTTGTGTATTCACAGAAACATCTGAGAGGATAAATTAGTGATTAAAACTCCCTCGCCATAGCCTTTGGAGGTAAAAGAGCTTCACTTTCTGTATGTAAGTACAAATATCAATGAGCAACTGCTCTTCTATAGTTAATGGAATAGGTAACATGTAAGAAGAGAATAGTTAAATTCTTCAGGCCCGAGAAAAGACTGAGTAAAAGGGGTTTGTAATGAAAGTTTCTAAATAGGCACATACATAAAAACATCATAGCTCAAAACACTTTGATTGTAAACAATTAGATGTTCACAGTAGAATAATGTTTTCTAAGCTTTCTCTTTTAGTTTACTTGGAAGTTGATAACTACAAAGGAAAAATAATGCCACATGACTTGTACTTCCTTTTCCCCAAATCCTGTTCTA
Source organism: Psilopsiagon aymara (assembly GCA_024733675.1). Classification (NCBI taxonomy): domain Eukaryota; kingdom Metazoa; phylum Chordata; class Aves; order Psittaciformes; family Psittacidae; genus Psilopsiagon; species Psilopsiagon aymara. Next base: position 4,180 of record JANRGW010017660.1, read on the forward strand.
GCTTGAAATGTTCATTTTATTATTAATCCTGATAGATCTGAAATATGGTAAGAACATGTAATTCTTTGAAACAAAAATTGATGTCTTTTCTTGCAAGAGATTGGATGGTATGATGATTAGAAAAATGTTGGTGGTGTTCTGTTAACTTGGCTTGCTACAGATGCTTCCCAAGTCAAAGGGGTATGCTGACTCTCTCTTGCATATTTTTTAATTTTTTTTTTTTTTTTTTTTTTTTTTAGAAATATGAATTGCAATTTGCAAGGGACACTGAGATTACACAAGGTAGTGAATCTGCCTCATAAACTGGAAGGTACATTTAGATAGCATGCTGTTGACACCTTGGAAGTGGTCTTCCAGCTGATAGTTTATTACAGCTATCAAAAATCCAGCAGATGTTCATGTACCTTTCATTTCTGTCTATACAAGTCTTTAAGCTAAGTATATAATAAGCATAGACCACTTCACCATGCAAAATGGAATCTGCATATGTTCTGGGGACCAGAATCAGTTGACCCCAGGCTTTTGTACCTTATGGTGGCTGTCAACTGAGCATCACGAAGAAGTGGCTTCTACAGATAATGCAAACCCTTACCGATCTTAATGAAGGGAATGCTTCTTCCTATCCCCACCAATTATGCTTCTCACATGAGCAGACCAAACAGTAAGAAATTGCCCAACCTTAATAAGGATTACCAGGGAAGATGATGGCCAAGGGAGGGAATGGATCAGGGACTGGTACACTGGTACACTGGAGAGGTGGACACTGGACATTTGCAGGAAAGTATGGCAAATTCTACAAAATTATTCCTACTGCTCACATCATCATCAGTCCTCACAGCCTGCCAAATGTCTCTGTTTCTTCCCTTCTCCTGGGGGACAAGAAGGAAATCACTGCAGGACTTGTGGGAGAAAAGTTTACTGGTTTGTTTTAAGATGTCTTTGTTTCCTTCAAATCTGTATAACAAAACCCTTTAAATCTCTACATTTTTCAGTCTCCGTAGACTTTTGTTTCTTTCTCCTGTCTTCCTTCCTTAGGGATGTGTAGTGAGAAAATAATCTTTGACGAAACTTAGTCATTTTCATCTTTTAAAGTTCTGGTTTGCTTCAGTGGCATTGAACTATACCACCTTATCAGGGCAGTAGAAAGAAGGGGTGCACAGGGTTCCCTCACTGCAAAAGCCATTTAAGGGCATAAATTGGTCTCCAAAGCTATTGTGTTGTCTGGAGAGCTACAGAGTGTCAATAAATACCATACCTCATGCTGCACTGGCTGAAGTTTCCAAATCCATATTTGTCTGCAGCCCCTAAAACACTCAGCAACAATTCACCTTGGCATTGGTTTAATTATTACTATTTATCAAGGCAGGAAAGTCTTTGGCAAAATAGAGAAGAATTTTTTGCTTTCTGCCCAAGTATTTTTATTTTATCCATCAAGCCAAATTTTGAAAGATGAACTATTTCCACAGGGCAGATTTCAGACCTTTTTTCCTGCAGATCAGAGCCCACCCTGGTGCTGGATGCTAATCATCTCTCATTTTAAAATTTTTTGATGAAAAGGTTGCACAGGCTGGGAGGAGGCAGTTATTTCTTCAGTATGAGTTCATCTTTCCCACTCGTTATCCCACAGAGATAAAGCATTTCTGCAGGGTGGTCAAATGCAGGGTTTTATTCAGAGATCCAAACCCCAGGTGCAGCAGTGTGAGAACCTGAGGATGAATAGTTTCCAGCAGCATTAATGGGAGAAATCAACGGATGAGGCACTGTCATAGGTTGCCCAGAGAAGCTGCGGCTGCCTTATTCCTGACAGTGTTCAAGGCCAAGTTCGACAGGGCTTGAAGAGACCTGGTCTAGTAGTAGGTGTCCCTGCCCATGGCATGGGAGTTGGAACTAAGTCATCTTCAAGGTCCCTTCCAACCCAGACCATTCTATGGCTGTTGTTAGGGCAAAGCCCCTCTTGCCTAATGCTGGGCACCCAATTGCCAACCTGCTTTACTGTGACAGTGGCCAGTTTTCTATGACTCCAATAGTGTGAGAAGTCACAGATACATATTTCATTAAGCAGCTGTCATGACCAACTGCTTAGACTGCTTTAACCTGGCTTGAAGGCCTGAATGCTAGCAGGTATAAGGAATGTGTAGAACAGCTACATAGCTAGGTGCATAATGTCCATGCACGTGATCACTCATGGTTCCATTTTCCAGATGTACTGCTGGCCCTATATAGTAATTCGAAGTGGTGCTAAAAGTAACAAAATCTAATGACTAATATTTGAGGGGCTCTGGGGTTTTCATAGGCAACTGGAAGCTGACTTGGACTGATGACTATGACTGTCCTTATCCTTCTGACTGCCATCATTATTGCTTTTGTCTACAGCTGGCAATTAACTTTGGTTGTCCTAGCATGCATTCCATTCCTTGTTGCTACAAACGCGGTGAGCCTTAGCTCTATGACTGGTCATGTTGCAAAAGATGAAAAAGCTTTGGAAGAGTCTGGAAGAGTAAGTTCCCCATTTTTAACTACAAGGTTATGGTGTGAGATCATTTTTAAGGATAATATGGTAGCTATATTACAACTGACTCAATAATCCAAGATAGATGAAGGAGGGAGATGTTAGGACAGAGTGGGGGATGAAGGGAATGTTTTTATATTCCCAAGAAAAGCAAAACATAGATAACAAAAACCATCTGTAAATTAGGCTATAAAAATGCATTTGAAAGCCCACATAGAGATTTCTGGGCAGGGATACCTGTAACAGCAGTAGCCCCAGCACTGGGGTGCCTCATGCCTAGGGTGAGCAGCATGGGTCTGCACTGATCTGTGCTGTGGCCTGAAGTGTTCTGGGGCTGAGCCACCAAGCCCTGACATTGCATTTTAGGGTGGAATAGCAAACCACTAATGTGCTGAAGACTTTGAGAGTACTGCCTTTCTTTACCTGATAGCACTCTTCCAGGAGACACAAGTAGTCCATGTATAAGTGCAAACTGTCCAAATGACTGGAGTTAGATCCTATTTTATTAAATGAGGTTTAATTCATTGAGATCACAGCCCACACGTCAGGGTGGGGGCTGCTGACACTTGCTGCTGACACTTGCTAGCCCAATGTTCTGAACTCAACTGTATTATTGGCTTCAGCCCAGCCTTGTCTTGTGACCGTGAATAATTTAATTATTCTGAGGTTTCCTTCACTGGTGGTAGTCTCTGTTTCCTCTTTAAAGCAAGCATACTCTGAATTAAAATAATAAATGCTAGAAAAGAAGTTGAGTGTTTAGGAGGTATGTTGTAGATTGCAGTTGTAAGAGGTTACCTCCTATTTGTTTTATCTGCCAATTTAGATTTCAACAGAAACAGTTGAAAGCATAAGAACTGTAGCTTCTCTGACCAAAGAAGTATTTTATGAAAGATACGTTGCCAGTTTAAATGGTCCATATACATGGGATGTTTTTTCTTTAATAGTTCTTTGTACATTTTGGCCTTTCAAATTTATTGTAAATACATTCCTTGCAAACTATCCAACATCTAAAAGACTGGAAAGGGTATCCATAGTTGTTTACATAGTTTAGAAATTTGTTCACTGGGTATATTTCAATATGCATTCTTAAATACAGAGTGAAAAAACATTTACAAGATTTGCCTTTTCATTATGCAAGCACTTTATAAACTGCATTCTCTGCATATGCGTAAAGACAATATTTTGGGTTTGTGTGCCTAGGGTATAGTACATATATTCACTCCAGTGGAGTTGCATTGATACTAACTAACTCCCATACCACACCCTTTATAACATAAATCGGTTTATACCCCTCATAACTGTGAAACCTTGAAATGAAGTTCATGTGTTTCCCGTGTTTGACCTGCTACATCCCACTTACTTGTCCTCACTAAATCACATGCAAATCATCAGGGGTACTGGATTTTTGTAACTCCATTTTATTTGAACAGCCCCAAATGTAATTTATTTGTTTCCTGCTTCAAGGTAACTAATGTAAAAGAAGGAATTGAAAATGGTGTATTGTACGATCTGTCCTTGGCCACAACAGCGTTAAAATTCAGTGTCTGGTAAACTGGTAATACTCCAGATATAGGCAGGACTGTCTAAGGTCTCTGATTTACAGCTCGGACTAGAAAGGTGATTACTGTTTCCTCAGAGAGCATCCTAAACCACGAGGGCAGAGTGTCTCCCAAACTCTGATTCAGTGTGCACAAAATGAAACTTCTCCACAAGCACAGCTTAAGAAATAGAGGCTTAGCCTGAATCCCTGCAGGGGTACCCAGCAATATATCCCTGCTCTGAACTGGGACAAGAGGTCTCTGCTCGGATGGGAACAACTGGCAGATGCCCACAGGCAGATCTCAGGCTAGGCTGGAGGCTGTTGTTTTCTTAATAAAATGGGTTATATGTGGTAAGAAAAAAAACAAACCACAACTGCTCTAGTGACCTGCCCTGCTATGGAAAAGCAAAGGAAGGGATTCTGGTGAGGTGTGTTGCATGAGAGCTGCAATCCAGAAATTTGGCCACCCCCCTGGCCAGTGTCTCTTGTTTGTGTTTTACAAGTTATTTATGAGAAGCCTCTTCCTTTATCAGAGATGCTCTGAAAAAAGATCCTTTATATAGATTTACCTATGGAGTGGCTCAGTCTGCAAACTAGTAGCAGTCTTCTGATTTGGAGAATGGCTCATTGCCCATTGTATGAGCAACTTTGAAGATGTATTTGTGTGAGTATACTTCATAAAATTAATATATAGATATATATAAATGCTGTGTAAGATAGTGAGTTCAATGCATGCAAAATATTTCCTCAGTTTACAGAGGTAATGGGGCATATAGATCCAGGAATTCTGTTTGGTTGGGAGTGTGGTTTGGGCTGAAGGGCTCATTTGGGGAAAGGTTCTTATTTGGATTAAGCAAATACGTGGGCAGTGGAGCAGCTGGAGTGAGCAGCAAGCTCAACACACCTACTCTGGAGAAGTATTTGCTATTTAACATTTCTTCCAGGCAGAGGGTGTTACATAGAGAACTGATGTGTCACCACTGCTCATCTATAAAGCAGTTCTAGGAACAACTAGAACTTACTAATGCAGAATGACATTTTGGGGAGTGAGGAGCTCCTAAAATGTCATAATCTAAAGACTCTAAAAACCTTCACTCTGAAGGTTTGTTTTGAACAAGTGGAAAACAGTGCATTGTTCTATCTGAAACTAATGGCCCTTTGTCTTTTGTTTTATAGAGTCGACTCTTCCATCATGTTTGCAGCTATAAATATTGGTCAGTCTACTTCCTTAGCACCAGATTATGACAAAGCTATATTGTCAACCCAAAGAATTTTTAAACATTTGGACAGAAAGCCTCTAATGAACAGTTACAGTGAAGAAGGTGAAAAACTGATAAGGATGGGTGTTTTGGCTTGAGGATTTAGTTTGGTTTTTTTTTTTTGGGGGGGGGAATGCATTTATTGGGTAGGGCTTGAGGGTTTGGTTTTGTTTGTTTGTTTTGGGGTGGTTTTGTTTTGTGGTTTGGATTTCGGTTGAATTTTGGTGGGATTTTTGTTGGTTTGGGTTTTTTTTTTCCAAGAAAAATGTTGAAAAAAATTGATTTAGTAATATTTATTGTCTGCAATTGTATTCATAGCTTCATATTAGGGTGTCACAAAAGACAGACATTGCATAAAGTAGCAGTATTGACTCTTGAATTTTTTTTGTTTTGTTTTTGGTTTGTTTTTTTAGTGGACCATATTATTATTCTTAACAAGAAAAATGTGCCCCTGTGAAGCCAAAACTAACTTAATGAATAATCTGGTTTGCTCTGAAGTTGGAGAGAGGGGGGACAACAGCAATATGAAAACCAAGAACAAGGAAAAAAGACCCACACTCAAAAAAAAAATGCCCAAAATCACATTACACCAAAATTGTCATTAAGGAAACTAACGTCAGTATTATTTGTCAAATTTCTGCATGAAATACTTTCAGTTTCCCTGGTGTGGAAGGTTTACAATTGCACATCCATCTAACTTTGAAATTAACTTTCTGTGTAGGTTTTAGATGGTAGTGCCTTCTCAGGAAGCCATAATCCACTTGCATAGAATCATAGAATACTTTAGGCTTATACATAGGATTTTCAGCCTTTAAAGTTACAAACACACTTACATATCTTCTTGAACCAGGGTCCTCTAAGACAGAGATTGGAAAACTTAGCAGAAGGTCCCCAATAAATTAGGACTTAAATTAAAATATTCCTAATATAGAATATAGATTGTACTTTAATACCAGTGATACCTGAGACTTCAGCAAAGCAAAGCTTTGAGCCCATTAAATCAGATCATCAGCTACTGTGAGAGCACTGTATTAGCAGTGTTGCTAGTACGTACATAGGGTTGGCTTCTACCCCAAACAGCAGGGAGAGGCAATAGCCTTAATATGTGCCCACTTTCTTCCACTTGTGCTTAGAAGTCAGCCTGGCTAGAACGGCTAACTAACAACTGTTATTGCTTTGTAAAATGCAGCTTGTCCTACATGTCTGCAAATTACCTACTGATGAATTTATTTAGCTCTATCTTAATAGCTGGTCTTGACCTTGTGTTACATTCATTCCAGTTGTGCTACTTGCAGTGTGAGATCTGGAAGGCAAATGTTAGACTGTTATTTGTCTATATCAATACAGATTGAGAGTAGAAGTGCCTCAATTACATGTCAGAAATTAAGAATGTTAACGTTATTTGCCTAAAGATATTCTTTTCAAAGTTGAAGTGAAAAATAGATACAAGAGATGCAGAAAATTTTTTCTCCAGAAGGACCTAGTGACTTGTATCTGAAGTTAATCCCATGAGTAATACTACACTCAATAAAATATGTAATTTAAAAGAACTTAAAAATTTTGAAAACATCCTCCCAGACTTTCTTGTCAGTTCTCTCACCTTAATAACCAAGTCTTATTATAGTTAAAACTAATGAGCGCTAATACGAGTATGTGAACTCTCCATTACTTTTCAGAGCAATTTTCAAGGCAACGTTGAATTCATAAACATCCATTTTGCATATCCAGCAAGGCCAGACGTTCAAGTTTTGCAAGGACTCAGTGTGAAGGTTAACAAGGAACAGACTCTGGCATTAGTAGGAAGCAGTAGCTGTGGCAAAAGCACATTCATTCAGCTCTTGGAGAGAATTTATAGCCCTGTGGAAGGACAAGTGGTAAAGATAGACATGTGTGGCTATTAACAACAGTTATATCTACAGATCTCTTTATCTTCCAGGGTTTCAGAGGCTTTAAGCAGTCCTGGCAATATCTCTGTCAAGATGCTTTTTTTAGGTGTGTGTGTGTGTTACTGAGGTGGTGGCTCTAGTGAAGCTGTAGACAACCTCAAGACCCCTGTCATTGCTTGTCCTGTGCACTCACCACATGTACCAGCATTGGCACCTATGTTGGCACAGGGTGCTGGCTCAAGGCACAGAGAATGACTGTGTCAGACTGTGTTGCCTTCACAAAGCTGCTCACAGCATGGTCACATAGGGGCATAATGTTCAAGTAACTTGCTTGTCAATGTGTAACTCTTCATGTCGTTATGAATTCACGTGTTAGAGACATAGCTACATGCTTCACATAGTACAAATACAACCCTACAGGGATGCTACTGCATCACTGTCAGAAGTTCGCAATGGGCTTTTAATTCAATCCCTGCTATTGACTATAGAAAGTCCAAAGAAGCCTCCCTGGCAGTTTGAAGGAGTTGAAGGCCTACAGCTGAAAATATTTACGTTGTGTTGAAGCTCCTTAAGGATAGGCTTTCCCATGAGGTTCACAGTGCTTCTTGTGGTGAGTAGGGCTGGAAGGACTGCAGGAACAGCCTGTGATCCACCTTCTGTTTCTGTCTGCTGGAAAATGGAAACAAACACACATACAAAATCAAAAACTAATGAAAGGCAATATTCCATCTATACTGTTGGTTCTTTTCCATTTTGCATGCAAAATTCAGTTGGTTTCAGCTGGGAATCTAACACATAATAGGCTTCCTCGTACAATTCATGGCTTCTATTTACAATGTGTATCTGTGGATGAGCTCTCTAGTCAACTTTGCATCATTTTTTCTGGTTTTTTTTTTCTACTTAGCAGATGGATTCGATACCAGATCTTTGCATATACAATTGCTGAGGTCCAGACTGGGCCTGGTGTCACAGGAGCACATTTTGTTTGACTGCAGCATTGCTGAAAACATTCAATATGGCGACAACAATAGGGTGGTTAGTCAGGGCAAGGCTGAAGAAGCAGCTAAAGCAGCAAATATTCATACCTTCACTGAAAGAATGAGATGATGATCTTCTCTTCACAGTGAGATTAGATGTTTGGAATAATGTGGAAAAATCCAAGTAATGCCAACTTAAGTCGATGAAATTTAGCATCTTTTTTTCCCTTCATAAGAGGAAGTATAAAATGCTTAAAACAGTGTGTTTAAAGCTTAAATCCTTCTTAGTATGTTTTAAAAAAGCCACTGTTCCAATTAATATAGTGGTGACAGCAGAATATGAGGGGAAGAAGTAGGAGGACACTTTATATATTTTGATTTGAGAATAGAAACGTCCCAAGTTGCTCCAAGAAAGACAATTTATTTGGGTTTTTTTTTTCTAAAATAATTCAGTAAAACTGAATGCTCTATTTCTAATTGGATGGGCAGGAACAGAAGTTTTTTTTCAACAAATATGAAGGGGCAGTAAATCAAAAGTGAATGATGTGGTATTTGACCTTCATGCCTGCCAAGAATTTGGTTTTAACAAGGAAAAAGCTGTGGTAGTTTGTTTTTTGCTGTAGTTCTGTGTAACTTGAAAACGATTGAATGATGCTGAAAAATATTTAATCTTCATTGATGACTTTTGGGATTCTTTATTCACAAGTACTGCAGAATTAATTTCTTCCTGAGCATGTCAGTAAGCATTAAATCTCTAGTTACTCTTATGATCATATGCTTATGGGCAGATGTGTGTGGACACCTCAGTATTGTATCCCTGGTGGCACATATTCAAGATGTAATTCAGTCTTTGGAGAAGTAAATTTTCAGACCAGGTATAAATATGTGTGGCTGTATATATAACTGTTCATGCTAGAGTTGTTTATAAAACCTTAGCTTTATTAAAACTTACATTATTCTCCTCTTTCAAGATGGAAATTACTAATCATTCTTATGAGCACACATAAAACTTTTCTTATCTTCCTTCTCAAAGATTATTCACGGGCCTTCTTTTTTGAATTTTTAACATTCAGAAATATAATACCCCTGTGGGTGAGAAAGGAACACAACTTTCTGAGGGACAAAAAGCAAATAGCAATTGCCCATGCTCTGGTTCGTAATCCTGCAATTCTGCTTCTGGATGAAGCTAACTCTGCTCTTTTCACTAACAAAGTGAAAAGGTGAGTAATGAGTATTAATGGAAATATATTTCTATATATATTTACATGGCTACTTGCCTTCTGTGGAATAAAATCAATGCAAAAATATTCAGCTGTGAAACAACATTCACTGTAGCTTTTCAAGCTGCAAGCTGTGAATTGAACAACACTAGGAAATTATGCATATCTACTAAACAAGTAGAACCCCACAAAACTTTAAGTAGAAAACACCATGCGGAGCTGATACTCTTCAGCATTCTTCCTATTGGCTGTATTTGGTGGTAAATACTGAATTTGTGTTCTGACCCAGACTGGATGCCCAAGAACCCACTTCTGAATATCTCATGCTTATTTGGTCAGTGTCAGTGATGAATCCTGTTGAGTAAACGTCTCGTGCATGCTCTGACTTGTAGATCTATGGGAGATGCATTCAGGTGCTAACAAAGAGTAAGAAATAAAATGTGGTTCCTATGACAAGTGAAGGCTTTCCAGGTCCTAAAAGCATTTTCACAGCCTCTGTGTGCAAGTTGTCCAGAAAGCTCTGGATAACGCCCAGCAAGATCAAACCTACATCGTCATTGCTCACCACCTGACAACCATACAGACTGCAGACACCATTGCAGTGATACAGAATGGCAGAGTGGTTGAGCAGGGCATCCGCAGACAGTTACTGGAAAAGGAAGAACATTACTATGCCCTTGCAAATGCACAAAAGTTGAATAATGCTTGAAGATTTTTTAAAATTTTTTTTTCCTGGGAGGACACGAAAAGCTTACAGAGAATTAATGTTGGCTGTGTCTGTGCTGATGGAGCAGGCACCATGTTTTGCAGCCTGGTTAGTGTATCCAGCATAGCCCTTGACCCAAGCCCCCATGGCAATGTGCAGTGCATGCCCTTGGGTGTGTCAAGGAAGATACATGAGGGAGTCCTAGGGTCTGAACCTACTGGGCAGTTGGTGGGATTGTCTGATCTGGAGGGAGCCAGACCTGGAGTAGCCTTATCCATACTGTGGCTTGGGTGGGGCACCCTGCTCTCTGGTCAATGCCAAGTACCATATTGCAAAACAATACCAGAGTTATGACAGTGGTAAAGCATCATGGATAAGCAGTGAGCTGGTACTTGTTCTTGCTGCTTGGGTTTCTTCACCAGCCAGATACAGCTGAAAAGCCTTAATTAAAAGTGTCTGACAATTCTTGATGACTGCTGAGATTCCAAGTAAAGACAATTTTATAAAATGCAGGAAGAAGGTGCTGGCTGTGTTTGTTGTGGGATTTTTTGCCTGGTTTTGGTTTCCCCCTCTTTATCGCGTATTTCTAATGTTAATGGGTTAGGGTTGAAAGTTCATCTAGTTCCAGTCCCTTCTTGATGAGCAAGGATACCTTACACTAGACCAGGTTGCTCAAGACCCTGTCCAGCCTGGCCTTGAGTGCTGCCAGGGATGCACTATTCACAACTTCCTTGGGCAGCCTGTTCCAGTGCCTCGCTACTTCTGCTTCACATATTTCTTGGAAGTCAATATTCTGTCAGACAATAATTGTAACAGTTACAATCTTTTCATATAAACTGACACATAAGCTACCACTGGTTGGATTTTATCAATTGCTGATCTAACAGTTTAATTGTTCTTTGCATCCGTCATATAAAAAACTGTTCTTTGCATCCATCATATCAAGTGGTTTTCAGTATGAGATCCTTTATTTTGAATAGACATGGCATTTGGTGGAGGATTTGGTATTGTTAGGTTAACAGTTGGATTTGATGATCTTAAAGGTCTTTTCCATCCTAAATGATTCTGTGAATAATTCTAAAGCTTGTTCGAAGTGTTGGCAAAGCTCATTTACACATGTGCTTTAATAATTGGCTGTTCCTCTGATATATTCCTCAGGGTGCTGCAGTACATTCTTCAATGGTATGTACTGTGTACTCAGAGCGACACAGCAGCTGGGGTGGGGTTTTTTTTTGACTGCTTAGACCAAACTGCAGCATTTTAATTTTCCAAAGCTTTGCACATGGTTTTGGGTTAGGATTTATGGCCTGGAGCAACCTGCAGTACTTCAAAATTTCCAGATAACTCTTCTCAATTGTAGCAGACAGAACTCAAACTAATGGGTATCTTCTTTGCTCATTTCAGTTGTCTTCTGGCATCTGGATCCATGAGGGGAATAAAACACACAAAAGAAAGCAAATTCTGGTCTCAGATTTGCCAAAATAAATACAGTCACTCTGCCTCCACAGTTTTTCTCAGGGACTGTTGCCACTCATTCAGAAACCCCTCACGTGTGATCTCTTCGCTTTCTCCTGATTGGCAGATAACACAGGAGCTGCTGCCCTTAATACATTCCCAATTATCCAGCGTGAGGTCCAAATACTTCTCTTTTCCTTATTTTATTTCTGCACTGGAGTGAAAATTACGAACAGTAGAGTTTGATTCTCAGTTTTGGAAGTAAAACACCTTCCTTCTAAATTCAGAAATCTTTTGGGGAAAGTGCTAATTTGTACTTTTGGATTAGATGTATATGTGGTTTTCGTTACAATAGAGATGAATAATATATCTTTGTAACGTTTCAACTCATTATGCTACAGAAACAAGATTAAGTAAAAATGGGATAAAATACATAGAGGATATAAAAGTCACTAAGCTAAAGCTCTGTAACATAATGAACATAATAACATCTGGGGCTAGTTAATGGAGCATCTCCGGAAAATACTATGTTCACATCCATACAGATAATGGAAGAGAATCCAAAACATGCTTCCTTCCCACTAAATTGGAATTATTTACTAGCACAAGGGCAAGAGTCATGAGGAAATACTAACATTTGACATGGAAGGTGTGGAAAGAGCTGCAGCATGGTCAGCCTAGAAAAATAAGTTCTGTTGCGGGAGATCAAGGACAATGAAACAACGACCAATGTGATGAAGCGTTGACAATTTATTGTACGCAAACGCCGCCTTTTATAGAAAAGTTTCAGAATACTGGAACATTCGATAACATCGGATTGGTTAACACCTCTTAGCCGGGTGTTAACAACCGCTTAATGATTGTCTGCAGCTCATGAATGTCCATAGCGACAGGATGTCACCTGCCCGTCCACTCTGCAAAGCTTTGTGGCAAGCAGATCCGGCCCTGGGGACTTCCCGCTCAGTGTTCTCTCCAAGCCGACCTCCTCTTCATGTCAGCACATAGGTGTCCTCTGATAACCGTCTCATCTGCCTGTGGAGCCTTCTGCTCACTACTCGAGTGAGACTAAGTTAAAGGTTGGATTGCTCACGTGTCCATTCTCTACAAGTAACACTTCCACAATTCCCTCTTTTTGTTTTTGATCAATCCAGACCTTCTGCATAGCTTTAGCTAATGATTTCTTAATGCAACTAAATATAATTCCACACATAACCAACATGACAATCACAGTAACTAAAAATTTGCAACCTACGATACTGTGAAGGAACCAGTGCCATTCGTCCCACAAAACTCTCCTATAGACGACAAACTGTAGTCACTAGATCGAGGAGAAACATCAGTCCATAACAAACTTTAACAAGATTAACCCAACAAACTTAGTCAGACTCCTCATAATCCGGTGCAGCATCCACGATGGATGGCGTCTTCCACAGACGCATCCAATGGGCGGGCACCCAACAGATCCCATTATCTGTAAGTAAACACGTATATCCTCTGCCCATTAATTTAACCTCTGCAGGACCTTTCCATTGTCCTGTATTTAAGTCTTTATACTAAACTAGGATTTTTTCAGCTTTATTATCTGTTACTCCTGACTGCATGGCTAGCCCATGAATAACCATAGGCGGTTCATTCCTGTCCTCTGCTAACCACACATAATTCAATACATACAATGCTTTGGCCAGTCTCTCTGCAGGTGGGAGCACCTCTCCCCCTTTTTGTTTTAAAAGAAGAGATTTTAGGGTTTGATGTGCCCGTTCCACTATGGCTTGTCCAGTAGGGGAATGAGCAATGCCTGTAATGTGTCCAATTCCTCATGTTGTACAAAATTGTACAAATTGTCGTGATGTATAAGCAGGACCATTATTGGTTTTGATGCTTCGTGGAACTCCAAGCACTGCAAAAGACATAGAAAGATGTCATTGCATGTGTTTAGCTGTTTCACCTGTCTGAGCAGTTGCCCACAGCGCCATAGAAAAGGTATTGATACAAACTTGAATATATTTAAGTCGACCGAACTCTGGAAAATGGGTAACATCCTTTTGCCACAGTTGTAGTGGTTGCAAGCCTCTAGGATTAACTCCAATTCCTAGACCGAATCCGATTTTTTGGCAGGAGGGACAAGATTTCACAATGCCTTGTGCATCACTTAGAGGAATGGCAAACTGCCATGCAAGCATTTTTGCAGATTGATTCAAAAAGGAATGAGATTCACGGGCTTGCGCAAAACTATCAGTGGGTGGCCCAGCCCAAGCAGGAGAGGCTAATACATCAGCTTTGTTATTGCCTATGGCTAATCCAAAAGTTGATTGGTGGCTGCGAAGATGGGTAATAAAATAAGGAAGTTCACGATTTTGCAATAGACGCAACAACATTAGTAACAATTGATATAACCAGTTGTTCTTGACTTCTTTTAGAAAAGATCCTTCAATTCTTTGTACAACTCCAACAACATACAATGAATCAGAGACAATGTTAAGTGGTGTATCATTTCATTTTTCAAAAGCCCAAATAACTGCTCGTAATTCTAATGTCTGCAATGAGTCATCAACAGTGCCGTTAATCAAATGTCTTTTCCACTGTTGGTTGTTTTGCCAAACACAAGCAGCTAATTTAGAAACTTACCAGCATCTGTAAAGACAGTAATACCTGATATAGGCGTTTCTGAACGTGTTGGAAATGCTTCGAACTTTTGATTGCACAACATTGGCAACAGTTTATATGAAAGATAGACATTGCTTACTTCACCTTCAAAGTCTGCTAAAGCACTTTGTAGAGACAAAGAAGTGCATAACAACCACTCTAAATATTCTTGAACAATGGGAATAACAATTTTTTGAAGACCTTTCCCAGATATTTCTAAAGCTCGATTGCGTCCTTTCATAATTAACTGAGATAAAATTTCAGGCTTTGTGGTGATGGTTTTCTTTGGTGTGACAGGAGTAAATACCCATTCTAACATTCTAATGCTACAAGCAGCATTATCATCCCATTGCATAATAAGTGCAAAAGGATAGGTGTGCTGGTTGTCGATCATCGGGATTATGGGAAGTGATAACACAATTCGCTGAGCATGATTATGACAAATTTTCTCACTGATAATGGCAAGCACCTTTTGTTGCTCAGGTCTTAAAGACCGGGACTCGTCAGCTCTTGTAGAGGTTCCTAATAATTGTATAAAAGGTTTCAAATCATCATTAGTAATGCCAGAAATATTTCTGACCCATTGAATATCTCCTACCAGCTTTTGCACATCGTTGTTTTGACTGAGGAGGTAATTTTTACCATCTGAGGTTGAATTGCGCTGTGGGTAATAACCCAACACAGATATCTCCATGGTGCAGAATCTTGAAATTTTTCAGGGGCAATTTTCAGACCTCTTGATTCTAAGTCAGATTTTAAGATGTTCAAAATCTGATATTTTTCTAATGTTTCTCCACAAATCAGTATATCATGCATATAATGATAAATAATCAACTGTGGAAACCTTTGCTGAAAAGGTTCCAAGGCCCAAGCAACAAACTGTTGACATATTGTTGGCAAGTTTTTCATGCCTTGTGGCAGCACAACCCAATGATATCGTTTTGCTGGCTCAGACTTATGGATTGAGGGAACTGAAAAGGCAAACTTTTCCATACCCTCTGGATGCAATGAAATTGTGAAGAAACAATCCTTTAAGTCAATAATTAGAATTTCCCAGTTTTCAGGCAACATAACAGGTGAGGTCAGACCAGGTTGTAAAGCTCCCATAACATTGTTAATAGCTCTTAAATCGTGTAGCAATCACCATTTGCCACTCTTTTTAGGAATTGTAAAGATGGGGGTATTCCAAGGACTGGTAGATGGGACAATATGTTTTGCTTGTAATTGCTCTTTAACTAATTCATGAATTTTTTGCAGCCTTTCTTCCTTCAACGGCCATTGAGCTACGAAAACAGGGTCTGAGGTTTTCCATTGAAGTTTGAGCACAGGCTGCTTTACAATGGCCGTTAAAGGTTGCATGACCAATTGAGTGTTCAATTGGCTTAAGATGTCTCGACCTATCAAAGTGATGGGCGCATTCATGACATATGGTTTAGTCGTGACCACTGCTCCGCCAGGAAATCAGAAGTTAACGGGATCTTTACTGGATTGGATGCCTGTTAGTGCGGGTATCACAGGCCAATGCACTGGCCATTGCCCTTGAGATATAATTGTGACACCAGCCCCAGTATCAATTAACATTTTTGCTTGCTTGGACTCACTATTTTTTGAGGTCACAGCAATCACGCGTTCTGGTTTGGCTTTTGCAATAGCAAGTGCTAAAAATACTTGCGGCATATCAGAAGATCCAAACCCCTTATTCCCGCGGTCTGCTCTTCCCTGCTGTGGAACACAAGATCCAAACCGAACAAGTTGAGCAATGCGGCTATTTTGCGGAATATAAACAGGTGGAGTTATTGTATAAACCATAATTTTGGTGACTCTGTAATAGTCTGCATCAATTACACCTGGCAAAACAAAAATTTCTTGTCTTGATGTGGAGGATCGTCCAAGTAACAATGCACTGAACCCATGGCCTAAGGGCCCTGTCATGGTACTGTTTATTAAATGGACAGAACAATCTTGAAGGGTGACATCTACTGCTGCTTCCACGTCCATTCTGGCACTCCCTGAAGTGGTGGAGTGGACGGTGTCAAGGCATCCCCTTGACTCTGATTTACCCAAGCCCCCTGAACTTCTGTTGTGGCGCACGGGGCATTCGCGCTCGATTTCCAGTTTCCCGACCACCTGCATTCTTTGGTATCATGTGAAATAGCACTGCAATTTTTACACCATTTTTGTTTTCTAGGAGCTCGGCATTGAGCTTGGAATTGTCCTTCCTTTCCACAATTATAACAGCATTTACTCTTTCCTTTCACCGGCTGTTTTAAAAAAGGAGACACAGCTTCTTTTAATGCAGCAGCAACAAAGGCTGCACCTTCCTTCTGCGTTTCTCATTGGACAACACGATTGGCCAATTCAATCATATCTGCTACCTCCGAACCATAAGGCAGGGTAGTGAGGCTTTGCTTGGTTCGGGCACTCGCATTTTCAAAGGCTAACATCTTAAATAAACGTTCTTTGGTTGGCAGATCTAAATTGGGATGATTATCAATGGCTGAATATAATCTGTCTACAAATTGCGGAAAAGACTCAGTAGGTCCCTGCTGAACACTAGTAAAAAAAATTGTGTCAACCCATCTGGAACAGAAAGCAATGCTTGTAGCGCTAAATCGTGTGACAAACACAACACTTCATTTGTAAAATTCACTTGCAAATCAACCTGTTATGGGTTCAGCAGTAGCAGTAATTTTTCTCCTTCTTAGTAGTTGGTGCAGCACTGTGTTTTTGACTTTTGGCCTGAGAACAGTGCTGATAGCACCAATGTTTTTAGTTATGGCTTAGTGATGTTTGGTCTGGCCAAGGACTTTTGGAGCCTCATGCTCTGC
>JANRGW010017662.1:0-32069 GCA_024733675.1 Psilopsiagon aymara
GGTGGTAGCAATAGTGATTTGTGTTATACCTTGGTTATTGGACTGTTCTTATCTCAACCCGTGGGAGTTACATTCTTCTCCCCATTCCCCCTCCCCCCCCCCTTTTGGAGTGGGGGGGAAGAAGGAGGGGGAAGTGAGTGAGCAAACTGCTTGTTTTACGGCTTAAACCACAACAGTTCTTTTAGGAGGGGGAAGTGAGTGAACAAACTGTGTGGCTGATTTACAGCTTAAACCATGACAACAGCCTTGCTTAGTCCAGGTATGGGTGATAGCTGATAGAGCTTCTCCTCCAGCAGAAAAGGTAGTAGATGCTGTGCTTCCAGAGACAGAGCATCTGTGCTGTGAGGCTGTAAGGATTTGTAGTTAATGCTATTGATTGCAGCAGTGCAAGGAGCCCCCCCAAAGAGGTCACTATTCTTGTGTGTACACTTAGCAAATAAAAAGTACACAAAAGTCCCTACTGCAGAGCTCACAAAAACTAACAGGGACCTGCAAAGTAATGAGCAAACAAACTAGCAGGTGTAGGAAAAACTGATGTAATTTGTTACCTTAGGTTTCCTAAGTAAGGTCATGGTGCTGTCTGTAAGATTGTCCAGAATAATGTCCCTGCTTCAGGGTTATCCAAGGTCTGCACCGCAGGCACACAGACGAGATGTTTGCTGCGCATTATTTTACTAGTGCATTTTTGCATTATTCTTTTTACTTACTTGAAGATAAGGATATATGCTGACAAGGCTCATGCTGAAGAGTTCTTATTTAGCTCTCTGATCAAAATTTAGGACCGCTGTCTACCGTACAAACTCATTTTGACAGGTATCCAGCTTGAACAGTTCCAGAAGCCATTTGTCATTGTTGCTTAGAGGCATTTGATGGTTTTGATGCATTTTCAATCACTGCTTACAGCACTCTGTAATGTTTTCACAGCACTTGGCTTGGTGGTCCTTTGCTGCATAGGTGTTTTGTGGCTTTTTCATTCTGCTTAAAACACTCTCTCCTTGCAGCAGCTGTGACTTGTGCCCATCTAGGTAAAAAGACAGCATTTTTATTGCTGCTGCAAATCTTTTCTGCACTGGGTGCCTGTAGGTACCTAGCAATACAGTAGCCTCAAAGCCAGGAGCGCTGGTTGCAAAGACTCTGTGGGGGCAAAGTGAGACTAATGCCTATTTCAAGCCCCTCTGGTGAGAACTGCTTGGAGCAAAGAAAACCCCCTCTGTCCTCCCCAGCACATCAAAATCCAGCAGCTAGCTGCTAATTGCCTTTACAGTGATTCACATGCCATCTGCCTTCACTGAGATCTTTTGTCATCTATGGTAGGCTCTAGGCGGTTCCATAAACTTCATGTGGTTCTTCTGTCAGTGACACCAACTCAATGCAGCATGGTAATAGCAGCAACACTGCTGCATGCAGAAATTAAGTAACTGTTTATGTGTTGTCACCCTTTCTTTCGGCTTTGAGAGAAGAGCTTTTCCTGGGATAAGGAGGGGGAAAACAGCAAGATTATTTCAACTGTGTGCCACTAAGGGTTCCCTCACACTCGCAGAAAGCAACTCATGGGTGGTGGGACAGAGCTGTCAAAAATAGTAGAAGAGCAAAGGTTTATTATGTATTTGTGTATCACACTGCATCTGCAACCCAGGGGTGAGCAGAGGAGAGTGTGACCTCCCTGCTTGGTGGCTGGGGAGGCAGTGAGAGCCCATCTTGCTGGCTGAGGTGAAGATGCTGCTCCTGTTGCAAGTAATGTGATGGTTGCATAAGAGTGCTGGTGCCATGATTGTCAGAAACACACAGGAAGGACAGGACTTTTCCCTCCCTCTGCTTTCTTGTGGCTTGAAACAGAAGCTAAGTCTAAGATGCTGTTATTTACAAATCTGCATAACCATGGAGTCTCTCTTCCCCCAACTCCAAGGGAGCAGTGGGGCTCCCACTTTTGCTTGATCCTGCTTTGTTTTGTTCTTATTTCTTTTTTTTTCTTTTTCCTCCTTTGCCTGCATTTATAGTTTGATACTCACTCTTGCTTCTACCATGGCTTTAAATAATTAAATGCTTTATCAGCATTTTCTAGAGCAAGTGAATGATTGCTGAAATGCCACCTTGTTTTAAAGTAGTCTTTCCAAAGCAGAGATGCTGCAGAATCTCATCTGCTTGTTTCTTTCCCCCATTCAAGCCTTCTTTGAGAATGCTGATGCACATCATCTATAAGCAGTCACATAAAACATTTTAATATGCTAACGTGTTAGGTGAGGACCTCATCCAGTCAGTCCATTCAAAGTTGCAAACTGACTACTGTTTTTCCAGGCACCCAGGCAAGGCCATCTGAGGCGTCGCAGGCCTCAGCAGCGCAAGCTGGCTTGCATGCCAGTGAATAAATTAATCAGTCTGGGAACAAGAAGTCAAAAAGGTTACTGGTAATGGCAGCCTCCTTATTCCCCAGGCAAGCTTTTGGCAGCTGTGCTGGGGGTCAGTTAGTCCACGTGGCTTGGACAGGCAGTGCACTACTGTATAATCCTCACAGTTCCCTCCGAACCGCTGTGGCCCTGCTCCTGTGTGGTGCTGCGGGGCTGCTGGTGCAGAAGTTTGTTTCCGGGTTTTATTTGGCTTTGAGGCAAGAGGAAAGCTTTTGGCTTGCCTTTTTATTTCTTATTAAGGGTGTGTAATTATGGGAGTCTGGAAAAGCCACCGGCTTTATCCGCCCCGGCTCGCTGGCATTGACAAGGTGATTAGAGCCGTGCCTCGGTCAGCCGGGGGATCCCCCCGGGCAGGCCTCGGCCCCCCCGCGGCCTGCGGGGGGAGCGGGCCGCAGCCGCCGCGGCAGATGAGTCCCGGCCGTTGCCATGGCGATGGCTAATGCAGTTGAAGCGCGGCGGAGGGGCGCTGCTCCATGGAGGCTGAGTGGGGGCCAACAAGACCCCCCTCAGCCGGCCCAGATGGACCGTACATTTCTTTCCTCTCTCCCCACACCTTCTGCGATGCTTCTTCCTTATGGGCAGCAGCATCAAGCGTCCGAGTCATGGGTGCCCATCCAGCTCTGCCCCGCCACTCGCCTCCCAAAGGCCAGGGGCACCATATTGATGGCTTCACAATGGCAGAGAGGGGAGGGAGAAGGGGGCTTGAGGCTTTCATGATGGAGTGTGCACCACTTGCTGCCGGGGCTTTAGTGGGTGTCATGGGATTTGTTTGCAGCATATGCGATGCTGTTAATGATTGAAAAATTACCACAACAATTAGTCATGGATCGCTGAAGGCAAGGCCCCGAACACTGTGGACAATATGATTAAATCCATGTATGTGACAATTAACTCTCCTGCAGGTTTATCCACCAAGGAGATGGGAAGAAGGTGGACACAAAAAAAATAACAGGCAAGAATAATGTGGCAGAATGGACCTGATACAGCTGGCACTATCAATTTTAATCTGACAATTAATCACACTTGGATTAATCCTGTTCTTATTGCACCATTCTGGTTGCCTGTTTATTTATACTCTTCTTCCTTTGTGTGCTACACGGAGGCATGACGGATTTAATTCCTGTCTGTTCCATGTTTTTAAATTTAAAAGGCAAATCCTTCAGTCATGCCATGTTGGAGGTAGTCCGTGGTGCAATTATCTCATAAAAAATGAGCAGAGTCCAGATGAACCATACCATGAATCCCCTTCTGTATCACAGCTGAGTAGCTTTCAATAAATATTTGTTCATCCAGTATTCTCACTGGATAAATATACTACTGCCTGTCTGTCCAGCCAGCCAGACATGTACATGCAAGTGATGCTTTGCTCATGTGCTTATGTTGCCATTAGGTAAAATTTGGTGTGTGTTTGTTGGCCATGCTCATCATGCCCATGATTTTATTTTGAGGCATCAAAATTCTTTTGTGATGCTTAGGTGTTGTGTTACTAAGAAGTCTCAGACTGGAAATAGAAGAAGGTCTGGTGCAGGAACTGCAGAAGGCAAGTATAGGTTATCTGGCATAAAATTTTTAAGGGATTAAGACTTTTAAAGGAAAAGAAGCACTAATGTTTGCCAGACGCTGCTGAAGTCTTGAAAGATTGCGTATCAGTAGGCACTCTGCTCAAATTAGCCAGCTTCTTATAGCACATCAGTTTGTTTAACTTCAGTGTTGCTTTTCCTGCTTCTTGACAAGTCTCACTGGAACAGCTTCCCAGAGAAGCTGTGGCTGCCTAGCAGTGTTCAGGGCCAGGTTGGACGGGGCTTTGAGCAACCTGGTCTAGGGGAAGGTGTCCCTGCCCATGGCAGTGTTTTGGAACTGTCAATCTTTAGAGGTCGCTTCCAATCCAAACTGTTCTATGATTCACAAACTGGCAAGTGCAGTTTAATGGATTGGACTAGCCACAGCTTAATTTCACCTGTAGCTACTGCTGACCTATCGTCTCTACCCATCCTTTCTTTCTTGTTTTTATTTTGTAATCTCTAAAAAAGGTGGTTTAACTTTGAACTCACTCGAGATGAATCTAGGCATGCTGTAAAGATTCAGTTTTACTGTGGCATATTATTACTGTGGTCTGCAATGCTTAACGTAAGTATTCAGATTGCTAGTCTAAGTGTCATAACTTTCTGGCTTTTCAAATCCCGGTGAAAACACTGAAGATATTTAACTGTGTTCTTAAACAAGGTGACTTAAAGGCAGAAGTGTTTCCATTGAAGTGAGTAGTAAAATCCCTGCTGATTTAAAATGTCAGGGTTTTATCCAGAGCCCTCTATTTGTGTATCTTGAAAACACAGAATTGAGGTATAACTGAGCCATCTTCTTTTCACAGTGATTGTTCTTCATCTCTTGCTGCCAGAGAATATAATCTGTACTCCTGCTCTGACCTGTGGGCTTAACCACAAAGAAGTGAGCAAGTCCTGTGAAGTCAGTGGGCAATAAAGGTATCAATGACCTTCTATGTAATTCAGTGCCCAAAGACATCTTGTCTTTTTGTTGACAATGTAGCTTTCAAAAGGTGCTTCAGGGGAGGTACATGAAGCTGGAGGATGTGAATTTTGCTTCTTGTTTCTATTTGTGTGCAAAGGTAGCGCACTGCAATGTGGATAGAGTGGATGTCCTATTCACTCACAGAATAGTGCATCCTAAGTAAACGTCTTAAAAAAACTGTCTCACACACCTCTGGCATGCCAGAAAATTTGAAGTACATTCTAGTGAGTATCTCAGTCTCATATTCAGCAGTAATATTAGACGTTATAGCCCAAATAAACCCAAATTTGAGTCAGAGCTGCTTCTTTCATTATGTCTTTCATTCATCCCACATTACATATTTCTGTGTCTGGGGTCCATCTGGATTTGGTTGCAATTACTGTTTCCTTTTTTTTAGTTTTATTTTTTTTTTTTCTCTTCCTCATTGAAAGTCCCCAGGGAAATAACAATCAAAAATATTTTGAAGGGGAATATTTAATTCCAAATGCTGATGCTGGGCTCTGATAGATGTGTAGTAAGTAGTGGGCATTAGGGCTGATCTGGCAATAGTTTGATTCTCCGAATTTCCAAAGCAATAGTAAAGATGTTTCTTTTTTTTTTTTTTTTTTTTTGGGGGGGGGGGGTGTTTGGGGTTTTTGTTTGTTTGTTTGTTTTTTGTGGTGATGGTGTTTTTTTTTTTATTGTGGGTTTCTTTTTTTTTTGGTCATGTGGTGAAGTAAGTTTTAGGTTAAGATCCTCTTGTATGTTCTGGCAGCTCAAAAGAGGAGTTGAGTATATGACTTGTAGCAGAAGACAGCTGCTCTGCTGGCAGCAGGGATAAAAGTATAAAATAACAAAATACTGTCTGTACAGGTGACATGAGATGCTAACAATACGAATTTAATTTCTTCCCTTATCGTCTTCTTGCTTGTCCATTCCCCTGATGGAGTCTGGTGTTTTGCAGTTGAATTTGCTGCTGCTGGTTGATGGATAGCAAATACTTGCTGATTTGTAACTAATTGACAACTATGGAAGTTACTTCTTTATTCAGCAATTTATCAAGTGGTCAGGAGACCATTTATGTAGCCTCTATTAACATAGCACCAATAGTTAAGCACATTAGTAGGAAGAAAGTATGAGATGGTTTGAGATGCATTTTTTAAGCAAACTTTGTTTCATTTCCTCAGAGACTTCAAATCACAGGGGTATGATGCTTTAAAGCATTATTGCTTGGGGCTTCTTACACTGCGTGGCCATTGGGCAAATGCACATTACATTTTACACCAGTCAAAGTTTATTTAAACTTAATTAACTTTCATCAGAATACTTTCCTATGCCTGCATTATAAATGTGCTTGTGGGTGTTGAGGTCAAGGAGCAGAGTGGAGTGCGTGTGTGTATAGTGGTTGCTTGGATCAAAGTACAGATCAAAGCCATATTTGCTCACTGGCAGAAAAGAAGAGCTTGGAATGGAGACGAGGTAAGAAGCTTACCAAAAGGAGAGTAGATGTTTTGGGTATGCAGAGTTTGAGGGTGATATGATGAGCTCCCTTGTACCCAAACCTGAACCACTGAGATGATTCTTCAGGTCTTTCCAATGCAAATGTTTCCTCTCTACACCCATGTTCAAGCCATGGTCTCCAAAGAGAAACAGTTCTCTTCTATATTTTCCCCCTTTCACCCCACTATGTGTTTTTCCACTTCTCTTTGCATGCATGGAGCCGGATGGGAACAACACAACACCCCAAGTGCCAAAAACATTTTGGTGTGGCTGTGAGAATAGAGTTACTTGAAGTACTTCAGCATCAGTGATAATAGATTAATCCAAACATCCTTTTGAATGAGCAAACAAGGGGGAACAGTGCACTGGGAAAAAGGTCCAAAACTTTGGAATTAAAACTGTTGAGAAGATGCTCACATTTTGCATTTTTCCCTCTCCCCTCCTAAATGAACCAAAATTTTCCTTTTTCATTTTTTTTCTCTTCACGTTTGGCAACAGAACACTACCTAGCTTCCCACCTGAATGTTTAAACAGTTTTCTCAGGGGGTCAAATGAAAGTGAAGCGGCAAAAATAAGCACTGCATTAAATGTGTGGAGAAAATGCCATACTTGTGAATAATTCTTTTGTGCAATCTATGTATAATAATTCAAATGGCTCCCTTTCATTATGAACATACCTGTAGTGTGGCTATCCTATGAAGAGTAATGGAGAGGATATATAGACCCAGCTATGGCTGCCCATATTTGACAGTGGTGTCTTAGTTTTGGTTGTGCACTCACTGGTAGTTGCAAGCTAGCTCCAGTCTGGAACCTAGTGAGACATATTAGCCTTTGAGAGTTCCTCTGCCATTAAGTTCTAACATTCTGGATTTTGAGTTGCTAGAGTATTGTTATCAATTTGAGGAGTATTTGACCTGTGGAAGAAGTAAGAGACAGGCTTCTTTCTTTGGAGAAGGTTGCTTGTTTTATCATCTTTTGGTCAAGAAGTTGGTGGTAATTAAAGCAATTTTTTGCCATGTGAAACAAAGATTAAGGATGATATTACTATTCCTTGGGGTAGCACAACACAATTTCATGTGGTCTTTCTTTTATCTAAGTTCTATTTGTAAGAGTTTAGACCATCACTTGAGCAGATTTAATGATCTGTGGGCTCTAGTGTATCTAAAAGTGTAGATTATCATCTATAAGGGTGAAGATGGGATGAATGTAAAGAGAGAGTATCATGTTTTACTCCATGATTTCATGGTGTATTTTTGATACTTTCAGGATGTAGTAAACCACTGAAGAGGTAAAGGACCAGGTTCTCAGCTAACGACTTTCAGAAAGTTCTCCTTTCTTTAGCCAACAGAGCAAGAGCAATTTCTAAACAAATCAGCCATAATCTGATCACTATTTCAATAATTATACTACTCAGGAAAATTGAGAGCAAAATTATTGTTATTTACAACCTCTGAAATGGCTGTAAGCAAGCAGGCAACATATAAAAAGTATGTAAATATGTGTTTGTGTGCATCTCTATGTGTTTATGTATTTAAGTACGTAAAACACGTGCACACATAAACTCCTCCTTTTTTTTTCTTTTTTTTTTTTGAAGTACCAGAAACATTTTCTACAGGTAAAATCCAAATGAAGTTGTGGGTCTTAGTACTCACCTTTCTTAAAAGGTTCATGTGGAATCTGATGGCTAAAGAAGTAGAAAGGAAAGAAATTATTTATTGAAAGCTATCTCTTTGTTTTTTCTATGGAAATGTGCATGAACAGCTAATAGTTGACTGAAAAGCCTTGCTTGTTCATATGGGATTTTTTACAAGCAAACTGTTTAAATTTTCTAGAAGCATATAATATGAAAGTCAGTATATACTTTTGATTCTTAATTTGTACATGCTACACTTAGACATTAGTAAACAGGATGTTTTCAGGTGGTACGCTATTTGATAGACCTTTTTGGTACTTTTTGTCGTACTGACAATGAGCTATTAATTTTTGTGCTGGTATGAATTGCTTATTATAATCGAGGAAAATATCTATGTTGTGGGTTTTCATATATTGTTCAGTAGGAATCTTAGAGGAAACAGATCTAGCTTTACAGTCTTTCCTGGTAGGAGCACTGTCATGTGGTACCAGTGAGCGCTAGGCAATTCACCTGCATGTTTTTGTTCTACCTGTACCAATTCATAATTACTCCCCACCTTGGCTTTAAAAGAACCCAAGCCTTACAGCCTAGAAAAAAAACAATGTGCATGTATATTTAGGGCATAACAAAGTACTGCTGTTGATTCAGTTCAGGCATTTGTGTAAGACCAGTACTTGTGTACTTAGTCCCTGAACAGCCTGATACATGGAGTGCGTTCACTTAGGATATTGCCTCACGGCACATTGTCCTGTGCGTGGAACTGTTTAGCTTTCAGGAAATGGAAGTATATTAAAAATACATTTAACATTTGCACTTTACCTCTCATAGCTGACTTACAAACATCCACCCTTCCTAAGCAGAAGTAAATTCTTTGTCTGGCTGATTAGCAAGGGAAAAAAAAAAGAAAAGGAAATCTCTTGGAGACCTTCGCAGGGTCATTAGTGAAGCTTTCTTTTCAGAACATGAATACGCCACCTGCCTTTCATAGCCCAGGGGAGCCTAAAGGCAGTGTGTGTCTTGGAACACACCACAGAACAGCATCTGCATACTGCCAGACTGATCTGCTAATAGCCAAGGGAAAGAGAGAATTGATGCCAGGAGTGAAGAGAACTGCTGAAACCTTGCAAAGTGTTAAGCAGTGCGCACCTATTTATTAGCCAGTTAATGCTGCCTGTAGCGTTACCAGTGGAGGATAAAAGAAGTGGGGCATGTTGCAGATTGTTAATTGGTCTTGGAGCTGCATGTTGTAATTACTAGCTCACTTTCTTTTCTATGAAGGAAAAAAATATCTCAGAAGGGATCAAAGCTGAGACAGTTTTTATCTGCTAAGAATCATGTTATATTTTAAATGTTACCGTTATTTTGTATTTAAGAAAGAAAAATCATTTTGCTATCAGACTGATAACCTGCAAGAGGCCCCTTTTCTGATTTTAACACCTTAATGATCATTTTTTGTAGGTGGTGGGGTATAAACAAGTGATTTTCTGTGTGCTTTGAAATAGATTATGTAGCATGTATTTGTCTCTGGGAGGAGGAGGGAGGTAATTTCAGTAGTCTTTGGTTTTGCTTTTCATAAATTGAGAGTCCTCTCTCTGTGTACAGACACGGTGTAAGCCTGAAGAGCATGTAGATGTGTTGGTAAAACCAATGGACAGAACCACACGCAGCAGAGGTGAATAGCAGAGCCATGGGCAAAGGTGCATGATATTTTTATATTACATGGTAACATGTCACAGAATACCAGCTTGGAAGGGACCACAAGGATTATAGAGTCATAGAATCTTAGAATAGTTAGGGTTGGAAAGGACCTTAAGATCATCTACTTCCAAACCCCCTGCCGTGGATGAGGACACCTCACACTAAACCATGCCACCCAAGGCTCTGTCCAGCCTGGCCTTGAGCACCACGAGGGATGGAGCATTCACAACTTCCCTGGGCAACACATTCCAGTGCCTCACCACCCTCACAATAAAGAACTTCTTCCTTACATCCAATCTGAACCCTGTTTAAGTTTGAACCCGTTACCCCTTGTCCTATCACTGCAGTCCCTAAAGAAGAATCCCTTCCCAGCATCCCTATAGCCCCCCATTATCTGGTTCAACCTTTCTTGACAAAAGCACTGTCTAAACAAGATGGTCCAGCATCCTGTCCAGCTGAATCTTAGTGTCCAACATTGGGGAATCCCCTATTTTCCTGGGGAGATTATTCCAGTGGCTGATTGTTCTCATTGTGAAAACTGATGTAAAATCTATTACACTGTATGCTGCACCTACAAGTGTGCAACTTGTTTTCTGCCCCTTAGTTCCAACACTGCTGAAGTTTTCTTTTAGACACTTACCCCAGGAATTAGCTGGCAGCTTTTTGTCCAGTCTCCGTGTAGTGCTGCACATGAGAAGGTTCTTGGGGGTTTTGCTATCCCTTGTAGATTTTCTCCTCGAGGCTGTGTTACTTGAAGGTCTAATACTTCATCTCCAGTCTGTGAAATCTTTCCAGACTGAAATGTCACAGCTCATCATACCTGACAAGAAGAGGCAGATGTCATTCGTCTCCTCTGTTACCTTGTTTTGCGCAAGGCAAGTGTTTAAAGGGTGTATAAATGTGGTGGAAGAGACCTTCAGTTGGTGGAGGTTGTCGTGAGTCCAGCTGACACGTTGCACAAGCTAACAGCTGTCTTTTTATTTGCCCTTCTCTCAGCATTTGAAATGTCTAAGCATGTACAAACCTATCCAACACTATCCCTGGTTAACTAGACAAGTGAGTTATGTTTTTCTGTGGCAGTGGGATATGGAGCATGCAACAGTACTAGTGCTGTTTGTATCTCTCACAGTGTAAGTGCAAGTGACATATTTCATATGTTCTGCTGGGAACACAAATTCTGTATGTGTAATATGGTAGTGTTTTAAAAATTCTTCCACGAGAAGTCAATTTACTGCACATGTCCATTACAATTACACAAAGTAATTTAATTTTTTGTGTGTGTTTTTTTTCTGAGAATGGGTAGTTTTCAGTTTACTGTTAAATGACTTTCAAAATCTTAATCTTCCTGCAGGAGTAAGTTCATTCTCTTTCCTCTTAGAGCTTCCATTTCATCGTTATGGAAGAAGTTCTTTTTTATGAGGCTGGTGAGGCACTGGCACAGGTTGCCCAGAGAAGTTGTGGATGCACCAGCCCTGGCTGTGTTCAAGACCAGGTTGGATGGGGCTTTGAGCAACCTGGTCTTGTGGAAGGTGTCTCTGCCCATGGCAGGGGGTTTAGAATTAAATGGTCTGTAAGGTCTCTTCTAACTCTAACCGTTCTATGAATGTATGATTATGGTCTTGCAGTTTGGTCCTCTTCAAGTATCCAGTTTTTGCAAACTCTAGATTCTTTCCCAGCCACACCTTCTCTCGGTTGTACTCCCACTTACTCCCTGCCTCGCAGACGGGGGGGCAAAAACAATTGCAAAATTAAACATGAGATTAAATTGCGAACTGTTTTGTTTGACTCCTTATTCTTGGGAAATGTCCTTTCAAGTTAATCAATTTGCAATAGTAAGAAGGACAGTGGTTGATATTTCTGCTATCTGACAGTTAACACTATATTTTGCCAAGTATCATCTAGGTAAAGATTTCACTCTTAGTTTAAATGAGAAGTAGCTTATTGCCTTTATCAGGCCTGTCTGCTTGCTGCAGGCTGATTGTAATGGGTTAGTAAACAGTTCTTCTTAAACTAGATTCCTTGATGCTGATGGACTGATTTATGGGGGCAGAGGAAGACAGAAAGGAGATGACTGTCTCATTCCCATTGTAACCATGAAGTGCAGTATGTGTTCACATCACATGAAGGGGCAGTAGGTTTGCAGCCCTCCCTCCTCCTCATGATTGTTTCCTGCAGCCCTGATTTGTGTGTGCAATATAGAAAAGACAAATCTATCCCTGACCGACGTGTTTCCTCGCAGGCACAAAGACTTCCTCCACCAGCCCCAGCTCAGCTTTCACCCCACTGGTAGACCAGATTTACCTCCCATTCAAGCAGCAGCTTTGGCTTTCCCTTCAACTTCCTTGGCATTTAGAGTAGAGGTGGGTAGAACAAAATGAAATAAGCTTTTGGCTCCATATCATGGTAATGTCACACTACAGACCATGTATTACATGGCATTATAGCACTTTCAGGTGGAAAGCATTCTTTCCATTATGCATTTTTTCTTTTTTATCTATAAATAAGGGAAGCTGTATGTTTGAGTGAGTTCTTCTTTTGCAAGAAGGCTTGTCTGTAGCTAAGGACTCGCTGCATAAATGCATCTTGCTTGCTTAAAATAAAGACAGTGCCTAGAAAATAAATTTATTTGGGATTTCCTTCCTAGCTTATCTGACAACATAGCATGGTATCATTTGGTTGCTAGAACACACGCTTTGCTAAGAGACAGGACAAGCTTCCAACTGTGCATGCAGAAAGCATTTGAATTTGAATTTCAATTAATTCACGTACAGCATGAAATAAAAATGTCATATGTGGAGGAAGGTTATTGTTGTTTATGCAGTTTTGCTAGAACACTCACAGAATAAATGACTGGCTTGTACAGCAGCACAATATTAGAAAAAGAAGTGATTGCATTATTAGCTGACAAGTCATGAGTGGCCTGGATGCTTTAGTTTGCTCCCATGTAAAACTGCTTTGAAGATTATGGGTCTGTCTGTTCTGTCTCATCCTTTTTAACATCATATTCAGGTAGCTGTTACATTACTTGCCCTGTGATAATTCGTTGAGCTATCAGCTGCAAATATTGTTCAGCCTAAGGAAGCCAGGCAAGTATAAGAGAAAAAAGTTCAGATCACAAGAGAGAATATTTTGTGGCCTGTGTTTTTGAGTATATTAGTGTTTTACTTTGGTTCATAAAGGAATTACAGTCAGAGATTTATTGATTAGTCTGTGTGTGTGTGCACATGCTCGTGATTGCTTGGCAGGCAGACTCTGCTTTAGTTTTTGGATTGGCAGAAGTAATGATGCCCTAAGACCCAAGTACAGGAAAATAAATGGCCCCCAAAAGGGTTGGGGGTGTTCCTGACTGGAACAGTCTCAAGGGGTTGCTGTAAATTGCTGTGATCTGACATAGTGTACTGTAACATTACACCAAAGCATCAGATGCTTCGATGTTACAAAATCAAGCAAAAGAGCTGGGCAGCAAAAAGGAAAATTCTGTCAAACTTGAACAAGAAAGGGAGGGGATTCTGTGAGACTTCAGGTGAGCTGTGTATTAATGACTTTGGGAAGATTCTATCCAAGCAGATTTCCATCTGCTTGCGAGCTGAAGTTGCTGACAGAAGAGGTAAAGTGCAGGTATTATAGAAGATGTAGTTCTACAGCTGAGCTCTTTGTGAATGAATCATTAGAGTTGCACTTAATGTCTGTAAAGATGGAAAAGAATATTAGCTTTTATTAATAAAGTAGAGAATAAGAATTGCTATTTGCATATCAGTTAATTGATAAACAAGTATGGCAGTCAGTTTTTGCACCTAGCAAATACTTTATTGATTGATTTGTCTAAACTGTCCTTACTTATGAAGTACAGCAATGCTGTCCCATATTCTGACTGGCTCTCCCATTGGCTGTGCCACATAATTTTATATACAGAAATTGCCCAAGGGTCTTCTCCTTCTTGCTGCACCAGCACATTGAAATTAATACTCAGTTTTGCTTTTTACTTCAGTTTTGAAAAGTCTTTTTGAAGCTTTTCTTTTCACTGACACAAGTAAAATCCCCAAACTGATAGGAATCTGGGACTGTTTAGCTATTAAAGAGCACAAAACCCAGCACTTTTGTTATTGATATGATGGTATTAGTGAAAAATACCCAGAGATCAGTCCATCCCTGACATGTACACTCTCACTATATCACTTGTAATTCTTCCTTCCTTTGGCTTAAATGGTGTCTGTATTTCATTAGGTTAGGGCATTTTTTGATCACCTATTCAGCTGGGTAATCTGCCAAGGATACTGCCTTGTCAGTGTTTGCTCTTCCATGGACCACAGATATTTGTAAAATTTGAATTTAAGAGGGGAAGTGGGGGAAATTACCATTTTTCCCTGCAGAGGAATGTGTGAAGTTTATCTGAGAGTTTTCACGTGGAGGAAAATTGGTGTATCTTTTCTAGGTTCATCCTTGAGATGTTTCTCTAAGAGGAGCATGTGTTCTAAAATCCATTGATACTGCTGGCAGCTGAAAACTTAATAAAAAGATTTAGTGCTATTTAACTGAACTGAAAGCATTGCCCTGCACACAAGATGTTATTTGAACTTGTAGAAGCAAGGACAATAAGTAATGATAGTGATGCATAATGAAATATTAGTAAGTTTTGGTGGCACCCACTCAGGTACTTTACCACACAGTCTCAAATGACAAACAGACCCTCTGAAGACCTTGCAGTATAAAAATAGACATAAGAATGACCTACTAATGGGTGCTATCCTGTAAAAAAAATATCTAGAAAACTAGCCCTTAGTGGCTTACAGGTATATTTATGCATGTTGAAAGTGCATCTTTGGTTCTTGGAGCCAAGGCATGTAGCTTTCTTATGAGGCAAGAAACAGAAAAGGTATAAGCAGTAAATTGAGATATACCAGACTGGCCATAATAAAGCCTGTCCAAACTAGCCTTTTCATTTATCTGTATTTCACCTCAGGCTTTGCTTCCGGCATTCAACATCAGTTAGGCAAAGTCTTTGGTCACATTAATATTTCAGTCCTTTTAGTTGGTTGGACAAGTTGAAGAATAGGAAGGAAATCCTTCAAAAGCTTGTGTAAAAGCAGTTCTTTAGGAGTCTGTGTTAAATGTATTGCCTTTGAGTCTTAATTTATCTATAAATTTTTTCTTTACTAGAGGGAATTTCTAGAGGAGAGTTTCTGTCACAGCAGTAGTTTGGCTGAAGGCTCAGACTTTTAGGTGATGGGGGAGATTCAGGATAGGAAGCATTGGCTGATTCTGGCAGTTGCCATGGAACAGGAAAGCCATTTCTTCTAATTTACCAAAGTTGCATGCAAGTGTCTTAACTTGACTTTGCATACAGTATAATATTAAGCATGCGCTATTCCAGGCATGATTTAAAACCATTCATCAAACTGGGGAAAAAATCCATGAAAATGTGGATTTATAATAATGTCATATTGGACTAAGACTATGCAATCTGCAAGGTAAGGAGTATGTTCTTTCAAGAATAGCACTGAAATACTGGGTAAGGATTAAAACTCAGTTATGTGTCTGAAGAGGTTCATATTCCTTAGAGGCAGTGTGCTGTAATTCCAGTGAATACCGTGTAATCTTTAGTTAGTGTCTTAGTTATTTTTTTATCCTAAAACCCATCGATACTTGTAATGAGAAGAGAGAAGAGAAAGGGATTATCTTTTATTGCTAAAAGACCCATGTGAGAGCTTGATCCTACATGCTCTGTTGGCACAGGACTGAGATGATTACTGCCCTGAGAGTTTCAGGATGTTTGAGCTGAAGGCTCTGGTGATACGTGCTTCCATGAGGCTGAGTTGTGCTAACTAACATGGTCCCTGACCCCAGTGTTTTTTCTTTCCTTGCCTGGCTTTCCCTTTCCTTCAAGCTGGTTTCTGGCCTGGCTGGGATGTGTGAGGCAATGACAGACCTGCTTCCAGCCAGCCAGCTTTCTACAATTGCCAGAGCTTCTGCTAGTGCTTTATCCTCTGTGCATATCACTAAATGCTCTGCTTTTGCATCCAAAGATGTCTTAGAGTCTTTGCAATCTTGTGTTAGCCTTTGTTGAGGAGGGGGATTTAAAAGCAGCTGATTTAATGTTAGAATCTGTAGTTACAGTTGGACATCATTTTAAGAACACTTCCAAATTCACCACACTTACATGTACAGGTTTTGTACATCTCTGCCGCCACTCCCTGCTCTTCAGAACAGGCATTGATTTTGCTGCTCTGCCCCTAATTTTTTTTCCCCTCTCGTTTTCGCTAGTGGCAGTTGTTCCTGAGTTTTCTGTGCCAGAAAGTAGAGAAGAATGCTCTTCTGCAGCATTATAATGCTTGTCAGCTCTTTCCAATCCGAAGTTTTAATGAACAGTTTAGTTCTTTGCCATTATGTTTCTAACTCTGCTGTTTTGCTGCTGTGCTGGAGCTTCTTCTATGAGAGCAAGAGTGTGGCTGGCAGAAAGACAGGATATCTGTCTTTAATTCCCTCTCACTGTATTTATCCATGCCTTTTCTCATTCTTTGCCTTCCTAAGAAAGCTGAAGAGAAATGCGACATCCCTAGGACCCTTTATACTCATTTGTTTCTCTGTATTATAACAGCAGCGCTTAGCACTTGCATAACCTTGCTCCCCTGCATAATCACTGTAATCGTTGATGCATCTGTTTTATAACAGGAGTGGGTCAGGTTCTGAGACAGAGCAGAGCAGTTCTGCTCTCTACTGTGTTTGCTGGTTTGGCTAGCACTCATCATTCTTCAGTGTTTATTGTATGTAGTGTTTTATGTATCAAAACACTGGGAGCCAAAGTCTTGCAAACTCTTCAGGACTACGGTTTGTGTCTTTTATTTTTTGTGCTGAGAACAACTCCGTAAAGGTTGTCTGGCTTTGGGAAGGGGGAGCAGAGTAGGGTGACACAGCTGGATTCTGGTTTGTGTTCTCTCTAATCATTTTACAGAGGGTGAGCAGGTGGTGTTGATACAGTGAGAAAAGCTGAGACCTAGTGCTAAAGTTACCTTCCTGAGCCAGAGGTTGTGGGGTGACCTGAGAGCAGGCAAGTTCCTAACTGTCCTCTGTTTGTCTCTCCAGACTCCTGCTGCACTGCAGATAAGCCTGCGAGGCTTAAAGGCCCTCTTTCCTAATCTGAGGGTTGGTAAACTACTGATAGAGGGAGTATTTCCTCATAGGTTTCTATATTAAGGAGCTATTTGGATGCTAGCTGCAGCAAGCAGAAATTCTACAGAGGCAGTGTGAGGAGTGTCTGTGTTAAAGAGGTCAAAGAGCTGCATCATCTGGAGTCATTACTGCACAGCACTATGCGGGGAGTGCAGTGCCAAAGCTGGCACCCTGGAGGAGCATCTCTGGGTGGAGCTCTCTTCCTCCTCCATCACTCTTTTCTCAGTGTTGACCTAGTTTATTAGTGTTAATTTTATTAGTGCATCTGCTTCATTTTTGTGATTATTAAATGCTTTTGGGGCTTTATAATTTGATTATTTCAGTGCCTTTCTCTATATAATTGAAGCCTGAATGAATGTAGCCTGAAAACATGTTTTATTCTAACTTGATGTATCTTTACAGCTAAACCAATTTATGTTAATATTTTCCTCTTTTTTGCAAGCTTGTGCTTATATAATTTGTTTAGTGGTGAAATATGTGTTTTTTTCTTTTTTACCCAGGGTGCCTGAAACTGTGGCATTTCTCTCTACTAGGTCTCTTTCTGTCTGAAAGTATTAAACACTTTAGTGCTGTAGATAGCATAACCCACCTCTGTAATAGGAGGTTGACAACACAATTAGACATCCATTGATTGTCCCCAACCATTAATTTGCATTGTTGCCTCCTGCTGTGCTAGCTTCTCTTATGATACCTTTTTATGTCTGTCCTTCACATGATTGATAGTTCATTTCATCCCAGGTGCTATGATACTTCCCTCGTTCCCTGTCTGTGCCACACCTTTCATAGACTTTCATTTTCTACTGCATTCTTTTTTAGTTTAATTGCTGGTCTGAACTAGAATTGCTTTCCCATGGTACTAGGGCTTTGTTTACCTCCTTCGGGGTGCTGGCCATATGTGGGCAGTGCTCATGTCTTCTCAGTAAGATAGCCTTGACTTCTATATTTTATGAGCGGGAGGGAAATGAAACTGAGATAGAGTTGGTGAGAGCCTCCCCAAGGAGGTCCAGGGGTCTTGCCAGAACCCGTGAATCCCAGGGGATCAGGTCCTCCTGGGTTAAAAGGCCAGAGTCTGTTGCTGGCTCACTGTGAGGAAACTGAGAAATTCTTTCAACCCTTGAGCATAGTCTTCCTGTAGATTTAGTCCTAAAAATGTAATGGCTTATTTTCGTAAACCTGTCCTTACTTGTTCCTGTATCTTTAGTAACAGTTTTGTGGTATTTTAACTGTCTTGTCTTAGGAATATAGCATACCTCATCACAGATCATTGGGATAATTACATTACAGCTAGGAAGGATTTAAGTTGCAACTCAGCTGAGTGCCTATTTTGATATCCTCAGTGGTAACTTGCAGAGTTTTATAGAGCTCTGATTTGGCAGAATAATGTAGATTACTCTAGAATATGCCATAGACCTTTTTCCATTGTGAAACTGAGAAGCCTAGGCAGTAGGAATGAAAGACTGTCAAGCATGTTCTCATGTGCCAGAGTGTTTCCATTGCTAATTTAGATCCAATGCAATGTACCTTTGTGCGAAGTACAAAGCTATAGCATCCAGCTGTCTGTGCTGTGGCATTTGTCTTTTTCATTTTCCATGTAATCAAAAGTGGCAGACTTGATGGTGTTTGTTTTCTTTCCTCAGTGTGAATTCAAGCATTAGAGGAGTAACAGTTTGTTGTGGTGCAGAAAGGGCTTGAAACCTTGCCAGAGATTTTCTGTAATTAAAAATGGAATTGGAAATATCAGCACCTTTTCTGTTTGTTATACTGATGCTTCTCCAATTTCTGATAAATATCAGGGGTGTGACAGACAAGGAGCCAAGGGAAGTCAGTGGCTTGGGGGATTAGTACTTGCTTTCAAAGCTTTTCACTCTCAGGCCCCCAGTCTGCATCTGACCCAGGTTGGTAGTGGCAAAAAATCACTGTCTAGTTGCTTCTCAGTGACCTGTGTAAAACAGATGTGTATTTCCAGGCTGGATATGTCACCAGCCCCTTGGGAGTAGTTGTCAGTGATTGATACCCCCTGTGTTTTCCTCCAGGGGTCAAAAACAAATCAAGCCCTTTCTTGGAGAAGCACCACTCCTGAACAGAATGGTGCTGGAAGCTCT
Source organism: Psilopsiagon aymara (assembly GCA_024733675.1). NCBI lineage: Eukaryota > Metazoa > Chordata > Aves > Psittaciformes > Psittacidae > Psilopsiagon > Psilopsiagon aymara. Next base: position 19,011 of record JANRGW010017662.1, read on the forward strand.
TGTCGTGCCTGTCTGAGATGTATGGGCTCATTGCAATATGCAGGTCATCTTGGTGAAAGGAGTTTATTGGCTAAGTGCCTTTTTTTTGTAATGCTGGTTCATTTAAAATACCTTCAGAAACAATCTGTGATGCGGAACAATTGGAAAACATTCCAAATCAAATTCATCAAGTAGGAAAATCGCATCGTGTTTGACATATTATGGTAGCATATCTGAAACTTCAAGGAAAAAAAATCAGAAATATTCTGAGTTACTATTACAATAGTATAAGGCACAGTTGGGTAGGATATGCAAATGTTTAATGCACAAATGTTTTGAAATTGTCTGGTTTGACATTTCTCATTTTAAGATAATGGCTACTGAAATTTCAGTTTGAATGAACCCGTGTTAGTTCTCTCCTGAAATATTTGACAAAAATCTTTGTGCATTGAAGTGATTGCACTCACAGGACAAGGAAAGATGCATCTTTTTCAGCTGAAGTATTTGGCAAACAATGCTTCAAGCATTCATTACATGGTATGTGTGCTGAGGTGCACCTATGAAACAGGTATTTTTGATCACATGAAGAAAGGAAGCAATTTATATAGCAGTTTCTATATAGTGGTTTCTCTTCATGGAAGAGAAGTTTTAGACAGTTTGCAGAGATTATAGGCTGCCTAGAGTGAAATGGAGCATTCTGCCTGGGTTAGCAAAGTAGGCAGTGGTAGTGTCAATGGAGATGCTACAAGATTTATAAGACAATAAGAGCACATCATAGAAGAAAAGTGGAGACTGGATCCAGCCGTGGTACATTGATCAGGATTTCAAAGATAGGTGGACTTACTACCTGGCAGGAATTGAAACTTTTAATTCCAGTGGAGAAGGGTTAGACTTGTTATTTTGAATAGCTTGGGCTACCTGTGTGGTCAGTAAACCTTATCAGGCATATTTAGTATTCGTTGTTTTGTGCAAAGGGAAAGACAGAAAAGGATACTCCGGAGCATAGGTTTGCAAAGATGATGGGCAGGTTGCAGCTGTTGCAATGCCCAGGTAGATTTTAGATCCGAAGAAATGGGATTGGAATTTTCCTACACAAGTGGAAAGAGCAGACAAAATATCTTGGAATGATATCCCTGAAATATAGAATAAAAATATCTGAATGATGAGGGCAAGCAACTGTGGGGCTTTTTTCTTCCTAATGATAATAATGATATCATATTGCAGTGTAATTTCATTTCTGCCAGTTAAAAGCTTCTTAACACGCTATCACAATAAATAGGTTATTAACATTGAAAATGAGTGTCACAAGCATCGTTGAAAATTCTTTCAGTTCCCTTAATTTCTCTTAAATGCTCATCAGAATGTACTAATCTGTTTAATTTTTGGATCTAAGAAATTATATGCTCTTAAAAAAAAAAAAAAAAGAAAACTTTTCTTGTCACTACATTGTGTATGTCCCCAGAATAGAGCGCTAATAAAGATTATAACGCAGTATTTAGAGATCTCTCCACCCAATAATTTATTTCACATTGCTGTGTTCGGAATCAAATTACTTTTCTTCCATCTATTTCTCACACTCTGCCAAGGTTGACTCCTATTTAGAAATAATCTGCCTAATTACTGCAGCTGGGTTTTCAAAAAGCAAATTTACTATTTTTCTGATTTTTTTTTTTTTTTTATTAATAGGGCTGTGAGCAGTTAAAACCACTGTCCAAATGATGTGCAGAAATTCATGGGTCCGTGCTGGAGATGACAGTCGTGTTTAGTAACAGAAGGATCAAAGATAATCTTGAATGTACCTATTTGAGTTGCATACATGGAAATCAGCAGTTATTCTACTGGAGTTTATAGATTTTAACCCTCAGTAGAAGCCACTCCAAAGCAACAAACTGAAATTAAAACCATTGAATACTTTTTAATTTGATTCGGTTTTGAAATATTTTAGATTTTTTTCTGTCTTTCCAGGCAGAGAAATCAGCAAAGCTACAGAAATAAGCAAAGAGGTTGTTTGTGTAAGCGATTCAGATTTTAAAACGCTCTCTAAGCACAAGAGGATTTTTTTAGATTGCTGATTGTAGCTATGTTTTGGCAACGTTGAAGCTGTTTAACCGGGCATGTCAATAGTGTGGGACAAATGCAGAATGACAAAAGAATAAAGAAGGTGATGCTGCAAAAGTGGAATTTTCTTTATACCATCCTGACCTTTCCTGAAGTACTCCATGTTTAAAGAACACAAACAGTACTTTGTGGCTTATCTATGTGATGGCATCTTCAGCATTCCATATCCCCTCTCAGCTTATGTTTTTAAACATAAAATCCTTGAAAAAGCATTATGTATTAAAAAGCACAGAACCCATAGCAGTATTGTGGGTAGTGTCACAAAGTCTCGCATCTGCTGAGGTCTTGTTGTGGGACTATGTCTAGGACATTTAGGGCCAGTTGCCTGAGATACTTGGGCATTGTGGTGCTCTGTGCATAGTGGAGTTGGTACTCTGGAGCTGCAGGAGCTGTTTTGTACTGTAAAGGGAGGGAAATTCGGTTCCTAGGCACCTTTTAGAGGCTGAGGATGATGAAGCAGCAAGAGATAAATAGTCCTTTGTGGACTGTCCAGTAGTGCAGAGGCACATAGAAAGGGCCTGCCTTTCTTTCTGGAGTGTTACACCGCTTTATGACTCAATTCTTCATGTGAAAACTAGGATTAGGCATGCTTCTTTCATCTATTTAGGCTGTAAGCTTTTTAGAGTACTTAGCATTTCTTTGTGGAGTGCTCAGGAAGATAGGTCTGCAGTCCCATTTGGGAGATCTCTTTCAACCAGGCCATTTTAGCAATAAAGACAATTGGAACTGCCTGCAGTATCTGGAATTTTTCGAACAGTTTTTAGCAAAGCATAGGCAATACTTACTTTATATGGTCTGAGGTTTGGAGCAGCAGGGAAGGTAATGTCTGGGCTCACTTGAAAGCCGTTTAGCATTTTCTTGAGAGCTGCTGCAAGTGAGTTTCACTGTTACTTATGTGCGCTTAAAGGCCCTTTTCTTGGAAAAATATTCTGGTGACAGGCCTTTGGAAGAGGGAAGGGACTTTTATCTCAGCCACTGTGTTCAAGTGATGTCTGTGGCGTGATCTGGAGTAGCTTCACAGCTCTCTGTGTTTCTGTGAGTTGCTTTTTGTTCCCCTGTCCACTTGCCAGTGTGCAATATAGCCAGCTCTAATGTTTTCAAAACCTCAGTTCAGTGCAGAGAGCACTGTGGCACAGCTAGTTCCTTATTTAAAAAACTAAGAAGCTGAGTGTGTATTTAACAGTAAGTTTCATATAGCTTCTACACTGTTCATTTTTAGCCCAGATCAGATGTTTCTGAATTTGCTTACTAATGCATCTTGGTGCTGAAAAGTTATCTTCTGAATGTTTACTATATTGGAGGAAAGCTGTCAATTGAAGCTTAATGCCTGGGTCATGCAGCTGCTTCTAGCTCTTTGCTGTGATTTCAGTCTCACTAGAAGCAATCCTAGTTGTAGTCAGAGACATTGTAGATGATGCTAAGCGTTTATGAAAAGAGATGCTTAAAAAGGCTAGGCATGGGCTTTGTTTTTTTTCTTTTTTTTTGTTCTGCTTGTAAGCCATATTTTTACGCTGACACAAGAGTTAAAGATTATTTTTCTTAAACCTCTGGAAGCTTTAGCTTTTTATGTCAGAATCTAGTGGGAGGGAGGGCAGGCAGAACCGAACAAGTCTGCTGAATATGGAAGACTTAGTGAAACTAAGTGAGCTGGCAGCATGGAAAACCATTTCCTTTTTTTCTGGATTAGAGATTTGAAACAGCTTAGTTCTTAACCTGATGAAGCATTTCTAGATCTAGGATCTATTTGCCCTGGATCCTTTGCTGCTTTGAAGCAAAGCTCAATCTCCAGAATCAAAGATGTGAAGGAGTAAAGCCTGAGCCATATACTTGAAACTGTGTACATGGTGCAAGATGTGTTTTAATGCAAGTCCTTCACCTGAAGTTATCATTCTTGGGCTGTGGTTATAGTAAAAAAGGTCAAAGAATATGTTGATAGGAGGACTAAACAAGCAGGCTCCCTTTAGCTTCCTGCTAAAAAGATTGCCAGCTTTAGGTGGACAGTTTGAGCAGGTAAATTGTGATGAATTCACTGGAAACAGAGGGGCTATTTCATCTGAAATTATTGGTAGAGTCTTTTCAGAGGATTATTTTGATTTTTTTCTTCTCGTTCTTGTTATTTCCCCTCAGAAATGAAGGGACTGAGATTTCCTGGATTGGTTCTGCTTGTTCTGACATTTTCTTTTTTCTTTCCTGAAGAGAACCAAAACTACAAACTGCTTGAGAAAGGGATCCTCTTACCTCCTTAATGACATCAATTTATGTAGCTGTTGAGCAGAGAAGGCTCTGATAGTCATCTCTCAAGGAAAAGAATGCACAGTAGCTGCTGGTTGTTTCAGTCTTGCTGTGCCAGATTGGGCTTTGTCTCAGTGATGAGTGAAATGGAGGTTGGGACTGGCACTGTGCTCTTTACTGCCATTTTTGTAACTCCTAGCAATCTATCATACAATAATAGATAGAATGATGCTTTGGAAAAAAAACTCACCTAGTTCCAAACTCCCTGCTATGAGCAGGGGCACATTCCACTACACCAGGTTGCTCAAAGCCTCATTCAGCCTGGCTTATGGACAGGTCTTGGTCTTTTTGTGTCTCAGAACTCCCGAGTTTAATAATGATACAAAGGGTAGATGCAATTTTCATTTTTGCAAATGGCGTGCTTTTTAAAGTGTCGCCACAAGCAAAAGTTACACGAAGTTACCTTTGTAGTGGCAAAGGACAGGAGCTGCAAAGGACCCCCAGACTGCAGAGAGCCCAAATACAGTACTTAATTTTGTGATTACATTCAGAAAATGGTGAAAAGATAAAATCAGTTCTAGTGGCCATACTTAGTTTTTAAGTTTGTTTTCTGAAAAGCATCAGAACGTGTAAAGCAATTTGTTGCCCCACAACCTCTTCCTGAATGTGAAGTGCAGAGTGATACAACTCAAGTTTTTCCTAGCTACTGTTCAGTCAGCTTCTTGAAGAATGGCAAATGAGAAGAAAAAAGAGATGGAGGAATTAGCACTTCAGGGTCTCCTTTCATTCATCAAAGAAATGTATTTTCAAGCCTTAGTATAGCTTCACACATGCTGCCATCAGCAATATCATTACATTAGGAAGTTTCCAAAGTTAGTAAGGAATTAAGGAAGGCATGTTCTGGAACTCCAAAGACAATCATAACGATGTCAAAGTTTTCCTTTGATCTTCTATTTGTTTTTCATAGTTCTTTTAATAAAGGCATAAATCATCAACTATAACCAGAACAAGGCATGGCTTTCTGAAGCAGCGTTCCATCAGTAAGAGCACTTGCCAGAATAAACCCTCAGTTTTAAAAGTACAAGAAAAATCTTGTCTGACACCAAAAAACGAAGTAGAGTTACCAGACAGAACTGAGTTGTTTTTATTGTTACACCTACATGCAATTCTACTTCTTCCTATTCCAGTTTTTCTATATTTACCTAGAGAGTGTAGATTATTCTCTTTATTAACCCTTGTATATTTTTCTCTCCTGATTCTACTTGAGTTGATGAAGTAGCAATTCTAAGCATCTTCTTACTCATGGCAGGCTAACATACTTTTGAGGTGTCTCCTTGATCCAGCCCAAGGGATGGTGATTTCATGAATTGGTAGGCATGCCTTCCACCAAACTGCTGGGGGCAATTTAGGTTGTTAATATGTGACACCGCATTTGTGGAGAAAAGATTCTACCCGTAAGCAATAATCAGGACCTCTTTCTCAAGCTTCGCACTGGAAGACAGCTTCTGGTTTTAATATTTCATGCTTCTCACTGGCAGTGTCAAATTCTGACTTTCTTCTTTGTAACCTGTCTTGCATGTTTTGTGTTGACTATGTATTGTACTAGGGAAAACTAAGTAATTTGGCAAAGTGACTCTTATGTTACATTCACAACAGGTATTGAGTTTAGGAAAATGTGAAACACAGTTTGACTGAAGAACCACCACAGATCTGTCTAGGACCATCTTTTGGTTAGCTAGCTCAGTCTTATTTTACAATGTCTGCTATGCTAAGAGCAGTCCCAACTGATGACATTAGATATTTCAGACTAAAGACCAGGGATATTTCAGGTTAGGTTAATTTAGGAAGGAATAAAGCTTGCCATCTAGCTTCACATGCAGCAAAATCTGCTTGGAGAAATGCTGCCCTTCATTTTGTGTGAAATGCACACAAGATCTTTGAGATAAAGGATGAGATCAGTTGCAGAAGGGAGAGGGAAAGTTGCAGTTTGCATCTTGGGGCATCTGTTTATTATCCAAATAGTTAGGTGGACAGCATGCTGTCTATGAGCCAAAAATTTGCCCTCGCTGTACGGAAGGCCAACAGCTTCCTGGGCTGCTTGAAAGTGTGTGGCCAGGAGGTCAAGAGAGATGATTCTTGTCGTCTGCTCAGCACTGGTGAAGCACATATGGAGATTTATGTCCAGTCCTGGGCTCAGTGCAATAATGCGACAGAAACGGACGTGCTGGCCTGAGTGCAGTGAAGAGCCACAGAGGTGATTAAGGACTTGGAGCATTTGTCATAATGGGAGAGAATCCCGAGAATAGACAGTTCTCAGGGGTGTCTTCTCAGTTTATATGATTACCCAATGGGAAGGCGTAAAGAAGACTGAGCCAGACTGTTCTCAGGAGGAGATGCAGTGGATATAGACTGAAATACAGAAAATTTAAACATAAGAAAAATCTATTTTACTGAGAGAGTGGTTGAACACTAAAACAGCTTGCCTGGTGGGTTTATGATGTCTCCATCCTTGGAGATACAAAAACCCAACTTTATAACGTGGTCCTGAGTAACTTGCTCTAATTGACCCTGGTCTGGCCAGGAAGGGTTGGGTTACACAGTCTCCAGAGGTCTCTTCCTGCTGCAGCCATTCTGTGAAGGAGACAGTACTGAGGAATAAAGGGTATCTGCTTAATACTTTTCACTCGGGAATATCTGAAATAGGAAAGCATCCCCAGGTACTACATGTGTGATCTGTTGTGCTCGCATTAGTGCTCTTGGCAACTTATTTGAACTCCATCTTTTTCAGCATTCCCAGGGCTCTGATTTTAATCAATCAAGTTGTATTCCATCTGAGTTGAAGGCTCAGAAGTTAGGGTTGACTGTAAGATGTTTTACCACCATCCTCAATTTTGCAAGATGTATTTCCAGAGATAAAGGTGGGTGATATTGGCCAGAAAAAAGTTGATAGCATCAGGGGAAAAAGAGGAAAAGAAAAAGGAAGGATGACCCATTTCTCTACCACCCTTGAATGAAGGAGCTTAGTGGAGTGCTGTGGCAATTAACTTACAGCACCTGTTAGGGGTTAAGATTTTAATAGAGGACCAGATAAGATGTTCTAAGTAGCCTATCACTTTGGCACAGTTTTATTTACTTCTATCTATCTATCGATCTATCTAAATTAAAATTGCAGTCATAATTTACAACCAATAAAGTAAATTCCGAGGACTAGTAGTTCTTTTGCTCCTAAATGATAGTTTCTGGTATCAGGAAGATGTTTCTCCAGTAAGTACTGAGGAGTACTTAAGCAGACCTGCACTAGTGTACAAAGCTGGCAGAGTAACTGCAAGCAGATCTGAACCTTCAAATGTGATAGGTCTCAGCATTTCTATCCAGTTGACAGGTAATTTAAAAAGCAATTTGTCAGGGCTAAAAGTTAAGCAAATACATCTTTTTTGCATATAATTTAATGCCCAAATAGGCAACCTTAATTAAGAAAGCATGAAAAGACCTTGAACACATTGTTTTCTGCTTTCAGAGAGGGCATATTTGGTGGTGAAGGGAGAGAGACATTTATAACTTAATGCTGATTGGTAAATTTTGTTTAGCCGGCCATACTCCTGTGTTCAGTATTTATCATTAAGCATAATTACAAAAGCAGTTTCTGATTTGATTCTGAAATGGATATTTCTCTTCAGACACTTTATTCAGAAATCAGTGATGGATCAGCTGTACTGTTTCTCAGTCAATGCTCAAAATTTACAGAGCTTTTTCTTTTGAATTCTTGATTGGTTTGGTTGTCATTGTCCATCCTCCTCTCCCTTTCTCCTTTTGTTATATAATGCTAATTAAGGCTATTTTTAGTAATTATGTTCCAAAAATGGAACAGACTGCATGAAGTGGAACTAGACTGTCTGGGAATTTAAAACCCTGTTAGAGGTTCAAAAGCAAAATGTTATCGGGAAAGTCAAGCTGTAACAACAAATTACTGGCTTTGCTCTTGGTGGTGAAGAGCAGTTTTGTGGAGTAAGGCCAAGAGGCTAAATGTATATTTAAAGAATGTATGCTTTTGTATTCTTTCCCACTGAAAAAGGGCTTTGAATTCCTCGCAAAGGATTTTATGTTGCAGGCTACACTCTTTAACAGTGTCTGTTCTCTGCTGCTTGAAGTTTCAGATTATTTTAGCAGCTGGTCATCTTTGAAATCTGACCTGGCCAGCCCTTTTCAGGAAAATGCAGTAGTACTAACCAGTCAGAACAAAGAGATGCTTTCAAAATTTGACACTGTTGATTGACGGAATTGGTATTGCGTGACAGTTTTATAGGATACTGGAATAGCAAAATCACTTCTTGAATCCTACCAAGATGGGATTTGTCAGTTTTTCACATAAATATTGGCTGAAATGTGTATAATAGATCGGCTAAGTTATAGTCTCAGGGGGCAAAAAAAGCCCTAAAGGTTTCGGAAAGATTCCAATTCTCCTCTGAGCAATTCTTTGCATACAGAACTTGAAGTGCTTGCTCTTATTAAATACGAGTACATCCACCTCTTTTCTGATCTGGATTGTTTCATGCCTGCATGTGTCAGAAATTTATACATTTAAGCATATCATCACATTTTACATAATCAGTAAAAGCTGAGGGAGTGTTGAGGTACTTGTGTTTTTACAGCTGCTTCCCAAACAAGGATCACAGAAGGAAAAATAAAAAGAACCATGCATGTTTCCTTCATATTCAACAGAAGAAACTCATAGAAGAACTTGCATTTTTTTCTCTTGTGTGGTGATAATCTTGAGTAGTGAAAATGAGTAATGAATAACTGTGTTAGTGGTAACTGTGTTGGGCATTATTGGATACGTTTAACTGGAGCTCTGTGATACCATCTCATTCATGTGTGCTCTTGATTTCATACGTGTTAGTACTTAAAAGAGGTAGAGTGCCATACTTTTCACTCTTTGATTTCTACTGCTAGTGCCCATAATGAAAAAAATTTCTTCCCAGGGGATCAGGTACCAAAGCTTCCTTTGGAAACAATGTGGATCTAAAGTGGTTCCTCTGTTTTTGAAATCTGATCATTTATCAAGTTGTAATACATTTTAAAGAGTGTACTGCTATGCTTGTGCATGTTTGTGGGGATAATGGGTGAAGAAAAGTTTGTGCATGTTTGAAAATCCTAGAGGTCTCGCTAGCTTTGATGATGTTACATCATCAAAAAGAAGTCAGTGAACTATCCACCCCCAGTTTTATCATTGTACCTGGTTGCCAAGGCCTAGAGCAGCCAAGCAAAATGAGAAATGTTAAATATGTGGCTATTCAACACTCCTGCTTCTGACAAGTGCTGTGAACAGCCACCACCTCTCTCCAGACAGCAGTATGGATTCAGGTGAGGTGGGTCCCAAGAGAGAAAGTGAAGGAGTTGGCAGAAGGGTGGATGGTGAAATTTCTAGGTGGAAGCAAGTTCAGAGCGTAGAAATTGTGTAGGAAGATTTTCCTCTGTGAGAGGGAATTGTAGTGGTGAACGAGTGAGCTGTGTGTGGCTAAGACAGAAGATTTAATCTTGTTGAGGAGCTACAGGCTGAGAGGAGTTTCTGTGGTATCCATAACCATAGCAGATGTTGGCTGTCTTTGAAGTTGGTCCTGTGTGTTGTAGGAGCATATGCCCCTGCACACTGAGGGAGAAATGCTGGCGCTACCTTCTTTCTTTGTAGCAGCTGCAATTTGTACCTCAAAGGTCTATGGCATGGTCTGGTTTAGTATTCTCTTAGGCCACGAGGAGATGCTCGTGGAAATGCCCTGAAGTGGAAATTTTATGTTTTATCAGCACATATAATTTTTATCATCTGTTTGGGCTGAAAAAGCTGCTGCTTTAACTCTGAAAATATTAGTTTAGAAAGATGATATGTCTATGTATTGTGTATAAACAGCCATCTCTACAAAAATATACAAATGTGCATTGTTATGTGTATGTGATCACAGAGTCAACTCTACTAAGCACAGCAAAGTTTTTGGTGGCTTTTTTTGTTTCTTGATTTGTTGTTTTGGGGTTGGGTGGTGTTTTTTGGGGGGAGGTGATGAGGTGGTCTTGGTTTTGTTTGGCTGTGTTTTGTGGGGGGTTTTGTTTGTATGTGTGTGTTTGGAGTTTTTTTAATGGTAAGAAGTGCCAAATTTGGGGGAAAATACATTTGTGTGGAGGGGTTTGTTCAGTCCTTGTTATTCTGATGATCTGCCCTTAAATTTGCAATACTGATTCCAGATTCAGTATTGTAATATTGATAATAAAGTTCCCCTGCCTGTAAACCCGCACTTGTTTGTATGGCATGAATTAACAGTAATATTTTATTAACTGTCCTAAGATGTAGCAGAAAGCAACTTGACTTTCTTGCAGGTGCCCTGAGGAATGCAAGTGGCAATCACTAAGACCCATCTACTTAACTATGACTGTTTACACCATAAAAAGAAATTCACTCTTATAATTATATTCAGAATTATAGAAAGCTGTTGCTGCTTTAAATTATTTGGTCTCTCTGGGGAAGCTTCCATCAAGCATAACAGCCTACATTTTTACTTTGTTAATTATAAAGCTGTGAACAAGAAAATGCAAGACCATCTCTTCTACTGTTCTTAGTGTAATAGTAACTTCCCAAAATATTACTGCCTTTATGAGTCCCAGTGGAGGATCTTTCTTTGTGAGGAGAAAAGTCTACCATCCTATTGCATAAATGAGGAAATACATTCCAGATATATTAAGCAAATAATCAACGCATATTTATAAATCTCTTCTAAATGCGTGCACGTAGGTTATCTGCGGATTGGTTCATGATTTTTTTTTCTGTCTACGCCATCCAAAACAGATGTTGTTTATTCTTTTGAAACATTAACTTGTGCATTTTCTGCCGGGAAAGATAGATTAAAAATATTCTCTTGTGCTGATACGGAAGAGGAGCTGGGAGTCACGTAGAGTAATACTTGGGTTTTGCCTGCTATTGAGGTCTTTCATTAAGATGAAAATTTTTGCACTGGCCTCCGACTGGAATGTTTTTCAGAGTTGCTAAATAATCATAGAACCATAGAATAGTGAAGGTGTTACAAGTTTTTTTTTAATTGCCAAAGGATCTTTTTTCAGAGATCACAGGCAGAAGATGTCATACAGGATCCATAGAGAGAACCATTTTGTCTTGTCCATCTGGAATCCCAAACAGCTGAAGATCCATGGAAAAGATTTGAGGCTTTCTCCAGCTGTGTTTGTGCCTTACTCATGGAAGTCAACTTTCTTGCATTTCACATTGCTGTTCAGTATTTTCAAATTGCTTGTCCCCCATGCTTATTACAATCCAGAGTAGTGGCTTGTGTGGATATATTTTCAAAGCTCATTTGCAGAAGGCAGGAGTTGCTCTGTGTGGCTTATGATTTTCAGTAAGCATATAAAATACAGTCTTTTTCAAGATTTTGACTTTTTAAAGCTTTTTCACTGTTAATGGGATGGAAGTTGGTGGGGAGGAAAAAGAGAAAGGAAAAAAAGGAAAAGGAAAAAAATAAAAAAGAAGGAAGACAAGGTGTTCTGGGTGTCTAGTCAGTCCAGCTGGAGAGTATTGACCTGTGTCACTTTATCTGTGGAGATACTTGAAATCCAATTGGACCCATTTATGGGCAGTCAGCTGTAGCTGGCCCTGCTTCAGCCCAGGGTATTAGATTAGGTGACCTCAAGGAGTCGCTTCCCACCTCAACCATTCTCTGATTTTGTGTGTGCAGAAAGGTTCTTCTCTGAGGTTCTTCCGAGAATACTTTCTTTTGGTGCTTTGATAGTTGTATGTTCCCCTGTGATCAGTTCTGCTGTTCTGTGAGATAATTAAATCATTATGGTCTTACTCTTAGAAGGTCTCTGCAGTTATACTTCTCAGAGCATCATGAGTTCCAATGATGGCCATTTGATGGGCTCTGCAGGACTGTAGCTGAGTTGATGCCAAAAAGTAAACATTTGCTGATTTTTTTAAACCATCAGGCATATGAAACCAGAGCTGCTCTCATGCACAGCTGCTTTTTGTTGTGTCTGTGCTCCCCCAAAGCACAGCTGTTAGATGACACTTTATTGAACAGTAAAATCAAACCTCACAAAATTAGAACCAGGATGGCTCTGGGTGCAGAGCATTTAGCATTGGCTTCAGAACCCTAGCACCATTTTGCTCTGAATTCATCAACAAACCATTGTTGTCACTCAGTTGAGCTTTAAGGTAGAAGGCCAAAGAAAACTTACTGCAAAATAAAAATTGATTAGCAATGATTTTGTATATATATATCTTGAGGATGTGCCATAGTAACTCAGTCCTTTGAAGCTTGTATGTGCTTTCTGGATGGTCACTGGGCACCAGATGGATTTAGCTGCTATTACTGAAATAATCGGACCTGGCTTTTTTTTGACAGGCACCATTTAACAACCTGAGTGATAGTCTTGTGCCTTTATTTCACCAATGAAACCTATACTTATGATACCTTAAGAGACCACTGTGAGCTTTTGGGATACTTTTAAATCTTTATTGATTTTCACTTGTCTTACTTTTTATTAATCTTTTAGATGAGGTTTGTTGAAGTGTTAAAGCAAATGTATCAGCCATGGCAAATACATAGAAGGAGAGCTCCCTGGTGATATTTGTCGTGGTTTAAGCCATAAATCAGCCACACAGTTTGTTCACTCACCTCCCTTTTTTTTCTTCCCTCTGCTCCTGGAGGGATGGGAAGGAGAAGTGAAAGAATGCAA
>JANRGW010017664.1:0-14213 GCA_024733675.1 Psilopsiagon aymara
GTTTAGATTGGATATGAGGAAGAAACTCTTTACTGTAAGGGTGGTGAGGCACTGGAATGGGTTGCCCAGGGAAGTTGCGAATGCTCCATCCCTGGCAGAGCTCAGGGCTGGGTTGAACAGAGCCTTGGGTAACATGGTTTAGTGTGAGGTGTCCCTGGCCATGGCAGGGGGGTTGGAACTAGATGATCTTGAGATCCTTTGCAACCCTAACTATTCTATGATTCTATGGTGGTTTGACCAATTCCTTGGAAAGCCTGTTCCAACGCCTTCCTTACCAGAGAAGCCTGTTCCAATGCATTTGTGAATCCTCAGAACTTCTGAAAATCTGTTAATCCTGAACATCTGTTATCTACATTTTAATCAGTTATTTAGGCCTTCATAATCAGTGCACAGACCATCTTATACAGCTCCCAGAGGAACTGCCTGCAGACGTCCCCTGACTCCTTATTTCTGAAGCAAGAAGGGATTATAATGAGATTGCCTGCCCTCCCTCTTTCCTTCTAATTTTTCAGTATTGCAGAAAAGGGAAAAGTTCTTCAATGCCAAGTTTTCCTGACGGCCCTGCTGCCAGAGAAGATGCATTTTTTTTTTTTTCTCTGCTATAGGATAAGCTTGGCTCTCCAGTTCCCTCACTTGTTCTTCCAGGCACACAGTAACCATCTGCCTAAAGGCAGCCCTACAGTAGAAAAACCTGTAGAATGCAAATAGAAAATACAGCAGAGCCTCCCAGAGAAGGGATGTCGTGAGATGTATGATAATACCAAAGCTCTTTTCATGGGGAATGCAACTCTCAAGTTCCCTGACATGGCCTTGTGGGACCTGCTCTCTCCAAACCTCATTTCAGGAGAAGGCACACAACTCAGCTGCGAGTGCCCCTTACACGGTCCTCTCTGTCCAAGCAAAATGGATGACTCTTTCCCAGCAGGCAGAGAGCAGTGCTGCCCTTGGTCCTCACATACCTTCTGTCTTCTAAGAGCCCTGGTTCAAACTCTAGCATAGTCAACAAGACAGCACCTGGAGAGCTTGATGCTCCACAGGTATGTAGTGGTAGGAAACAAATAAAAGACCATCTCTCTTGGCACAGTCTGTAACAGTAGCAAATGCAATTTGTCCCACCTGTATTATCATGGGTATAAAATCTCAAGCTCTCCTTTATAAACATGCATTCAGGTTTCCCCAAACTGTTCTGTCATTTGCTTCCTAAGGCAGGGTGCTTTTCCAGCTGTTGATACCAAGTGAAAAGATATTTCTCAAGAGTTTAAAACATTTTATGAATATATATTTACCAACCCCTTTTAGTAGACATTAACATGGATCTATGGTCAATTTCAACCAGTTTTTGCCAGAGGATGATGTACTGTATTTCAAAAACGCCCATAACATACTAGATGATGAAAGAGTAAACTAGTAGAAGAAAAAAGGAAACCCAATAGCTGACATTGAGGTAAATCTGCTACGTGTGTACTAGGTGCAGTTTTGGTTAGATATGGCAAAAGCTGATCTACAAGATAACCAGGCATTCTTCTGGGGAGCGGTGAGACTGTTTAGTTGTTTGGGTTTTTTTAACATTTTTGCTGACGTTTTTGCATTCAACAATGCAATACGAATGTTTTAAGACTAGAAATTAAACCACAGCTGCTTTATGAAGTAGTTTGGTGCACTTCTGCACTAGAATCTACTTTTTGAAATTAACTCCAGCTATGGAGTTGCAGCTCTGGACTATAGTCCTTCACCCTGCTGGGAAGGTCATTTACCCTCAAAACCAGAATGCCGCTTGGGTTGCAGGCAAACAGCACACTGGGACTTTCCTGATACACAACTGCAAAGCTGCTAAAGAAGTTTGGTTTGAAAGACTCAGTTCATCCAGACTAACCTAGAAAATTAGGTGAATCATGCAAAACAGTTCTTTGCCTAGCTAAGCATCCTTTTGACTTCCCTGTTATCAGTTAGCTCTGTGCAATGCATGTCTGCACTTGCATTCACTCAAGGAGGAAGAATGCAGACATTCTTTAAAAAATAACATAGACTCACTTTAAATTCAACTCATACTTCCAGAATGAGGTCCTGAGTTGGAAATACAGAATCAGCATTTGTGACACAAAATCAAGAAGATTTATTTACCATGAGGAGCAGAGATGATACTGTACTCTCGCCTTTCCTCTGTGTCTATCAATCATGAATTGTCTAAGGCTCCCCAGTCTGGTAACTGATCAAGTGGAGAAGTGGCTCATTTTTCTGTAGGTCTATAGCTATATATATATATAGTAGCATTCTCAATATCATATGAGGGTTTTTTTAAGCAGCATTTGAAGAAATTCATGAGTCACCAAACAACTCCCTTTGAACAATGAGAGTTTTATCCACCAATAACGTAAAAATGTGGCCGAAGCTCATAAAATACACTCCAAAGAAATCATCTGAAAAGGCAATAAAACACCTCTGCAATATGTTTCCTTGACTGTCTTTGTCCTGACATGCTTCAAAATAACAGTCTTTGTTCAAGTAGGTTGCACTATTTTGGTCTTCATGTCTGATGTGACTCTTAACTGACAGACCTTGAGTTTTGTGAGTTTGGCTCAATTCTTTACAGAGAGAGGGGTTGACATGATGGCTAATATGGGCTTGGACTCCCAACTCCAATCATACTTCATAGAGTGGGGTAGTCAAAGTTTTGATTCAAGTCCACCTCTCATAAGAACTTATTAACATTTGCTGGCCCACCTCATTTTCTAGCTGCTAGTTGTGTCATACTTTGCTTCCCTCCCCCAAATTCCCAAACTTGGTCTTCTATCATATCTGCTAAAAATTCAGCCAGTGCATATAGTGCTCTCTCAAGTCATAGAGACCACAAGTGGGAGTTGTGCTGCTATCATTTGTGTTTTCATTGTGGCAGCAAGGACAAACTGTGGTTTAGAGATTTTATAGTCATGTAATGATGTCAGACAGATTACTGTGTAAAATATTCCACAAAATCCTGAAAAGAACTTGAAGCCAAACTCAGTTCAAATTTGGAGCCAGTTGGAAAAATGAAAGAACATAAAAAAGGGAAGGGGGAAGGGGCAACATGCCAGCATATTTCCTCCTAAGTTGCGTCAGTTTGATTTCTGGCAGACAGATGTTGAGTTTATTATTGCATTTTCTAATATCCCCAAGCTTTGGGACATTTCTCTTTGCTATTTCTTTGCATTTATCATCACACTATTAGCTAAGCATCCCCAATAGCCTGTGTCTGGAAGCCAGCTGGCCTTACTCCTGAGAAAAGCCCCCATCCCTCACATCCCCAGACACTTCCAAGCCACTGCAATCTTTCTTAGCATTGGGGTTTTTTTTCCCCACATTAGGACCACACATATGATATATCACATTTGCTGGTTTAAGCAAACATCCTCTCCAGGATGAAGAGACTGGGAACAGAAGGATAAAGGACAAGACTCTGGTCCTTTTGAAGTCCATGGGAAGGCTGCCATTGCCTTCAGTGAGGCCAGGATTTTAGCCAGAGCTTTCCTCCAAAACCAGCATTTTTGTCACATCTTTAACATGGATGCTACAGACAAGGATCAAAAGGAGGGAAACACTGGTCCTTCGGCAGTGTTCCCTTCTCAAGCAAACAATTGCTTTGCCAAGACATGGCTATGACATGAGAGAAATTCCTATGTATCCAAGGGAGGCCCCTGACCCTAGACCTTACTGAAGCACAGCTCAGAAGAGCAGAGTTAGCAGTGCTGGTCAGTAGGGGGGCTTCCAAGAGCTACTACAGCTCCTAGGACAAACACAGCATTGAAGTCTTCACCCACCTCAGCAACCTCCACCACTCTTACTCCACTCCTTGCAGGGCAGCCCTGACACCCTAGCTGTAGCTCTGAGGGGTCACAGAAGAACAGAGCATCTATGGATCCCAAGAACCACTGCAGCTGACTACAATATGCTTGATGGCACTTACTATGAAAGCACAGACCTCTGCCATGCAGCAGAAGTTCTCATCTTTAATGTTGCTACTGAATAGTACAAACCACTCCAAGGGCTTTTAGTTACCAAGTACCCACATAGCAAGCCAGAGAGCAACTGTAGAAAATTAGAGACTTTAGCCACTCTCCTACAACTAGGAAATTTTAAGTTAGCTTCAAAAACTCCAGCCCATCTTCAGCTTCACTCTGAAGCACTCCTTTTATCAGCAAGCTTTTAAATGTTCCCACAAAGCAAAGCCACAAGTCAGCAAACCAAAAGAGTCAAGTACATTAACTGAGCAGAAACAACTGCTGTTAGAAGACATATAGGTGTTAAACAGCAAACACCACTAAATCCACAAATAGCTTTTATCTTATTTGCTGTACCTCATATGCACAAGAAGTGTCTCCTTACTTGCTGCCTGACTTAGCTTCTGCTTGATTTTTTTTTTTTTATGAAGGATTAAAAAAAATTCTCAGCTTTAGCCCACTGAAAAAGGAGCCAGTACCTTGATTAATCACCATTCACAGCCAGCTCTATCTTTGATCACAGCCACAAGGCTCAGAAGATTCACTACAACACACCTGCTAATGGCGTTAGATTTCAGATTAACAATCTGATGCAAAGAAAAATATACCTCATATAAAATGCTGCTCTCAAGTTACAGGACATACTGAATATGGTATTTTCACGTTCACAAGATACTGAAAATGATTTTTTTTCATTTGTCAAGTTTGGTTGTTAAACTACTTTCTGATTGGTGTGGTTTCAGACTTATTAATATGGTTATGGAGGGCTTGTCTTCACGTCTCCTGTCAGTGTCTTTGCAGGCTGAAGCTAATTCTCTTCCAAGAACCAGTTGTTCAGCTCCACCTCCTTCAAAGTCCCCTGATCACCGTATAACACCATCTCTGGCTGTAACATCTCTCCAGATGGCTATGGATTTTCCTTAGAACATTTTTCTCATTTATCTTATGATGAAGGATGACCTCATGCAGAGTACTCAATTTGACTTGACTGCTCTTCTACAAACATTTTTTTGTGACTAGGCAAGAACAAGAAAGGGAAAAGACAATGAATGCCACTGTCTCCTCTAACACCAGAGAGAGCACTAAATGAAACTCTCAGAGCTGGTAGTTCACAGAATTAAGGTTTGAAGTCCTTTTTTATGGTACATGGAGGGTGCTGAAAACTTACATGAATTTTGGAAGAAGAGATTAGATATATTCACTGGGGGGGAGTTGGAAATCCATGAAGAATTGTTAAACAAGATGTTATGTTCATAAAGTCCACTGCTCCCCTGAGCACTCTGATTTCAAGAAAAAGAAGAGAAGCCTATGCTCCTAGCAAGTTATCCTTTCTATGAATCTTAGTAGGTATTAGAGAAAAAATACCCAGAATGTGTCCCTGATTTAACAGTATTTCATGTAGGTCTGTGCAAGACATAAAGAAAGAATGGTATCTGCATGATTAAATATATTTGCTGTATGAATAGTTTAAGAGGCTATTGCTAACATTAGTTTCTTGCATTTTTATGACCTCTCACTCCTATCACTTTAATTGCCATTCTATTATATTTGTTCAGTAATTTTTACATTCACTTTTAATTATATTTTTTTATTGCACAAGACTGGGATCAAACTTGGATGAACTGCTTTAAATGAGAATGATATATTCTGGCATATGGCTGAAAATTAAAGTGAGCAGTGTTCCTCTAAGACAGAAAGCTTCTGCCTGGAAAGTCTATAAAGTGCAAAGAGACCCTGCTCTTAAGATGATCAGTCTGTGCTTGCTTGTTGGAGTCATCAGTAAAAAGGAAGAGTGGGAGCTAATGATCAAGAGGCCACATCACCAAGCATTTCATTTGCTTCAACTTGACTGCCTGGGCTTTCCACGTTTTGCCCTACACCTCTTAGAAGAAAGCAAACATAAGATGAATTCCAGTCTTTTTAACTAGATGGATGGTAAAACTCCTTCTCATATGAGTTTTGCTTTTGTGGTATGCTGATAAACATGTGCTGCCTGTATCCAGTGAAATTCCCCTCCAGCCAGTAACCTTTCCCTTTGGAGTGGGATGTCTGTGAGAGGGAAGCCCCATGCTTACTACCCATCATACAGCATCCCTTAGACCCAGGGCAACACTCACATTAGAAGGCAACACAAACCATCAGCCAAAATTCAGAAGTGCTTCCTAATCAATGTTTAAAAAGGTTGCTCATGCCTAAATTTTACAAAAGTATTCACCTCTTTTCTGGAACAACCCAGTTACTCTGTCTTGCATACGCAATCCCCATGACACATGAGTCTTTTTCCACAAACAAGGTTCATCAAGCTCCAGCCCTTTGCCTGCAAGCTGTGAATACTCACCTCCACAGGAAACAAAAGCCATCTTCACCCCTCACTGCTCAGCAACATGGCGAAGTCTTTGCCTACATACAGTTACTAACCCAACATCACATATGGCCTGCAGAGATCTGAGGCTTTGTAGTACACTAGATGCAGGCTACAACAATTTCACAGTATCACAAGCTCTTAAAAGTTTCGTGACCAGTTAGGAGTCTTATTAATTAAACATGCTCCATGTTATTACAGCTCTTGTATCAATTAAGCACTGAATTAGTCCCCTGCTATACAAAGTGACAATGCCGTTGTCCTTTGGATCTTACATCAATGTTTTGACTTATTAGTTTGGTTGTTTAATCCAGAATTTCAAGCATGGGATTAATAAAAATTGAAGGCTTACATTACGTAGTCGTAGCACTGGCCATACTTACTAATTCAGTTGCTTCTTATGGGCTTGTACTAATTGTATCACTTTGATTTTATTCGAATGCCTTGAAAACCTTTTGATGAAGAAGACAAAAAACAAAATGAAACAAAACAAAACAAACAAAGAAAAAAAAACACCATACCAAAACCTAACAAAAAGAACTTTATATTCAGCTCAGTAATGTAACTGGCCCTCAATTTCAGCACTCTTACTGCCTGCTTTGATATTAGCAATTTTTCATTTTTAGTTTTACCCCAAATTCATCTGCAAAACATCTGATGTTTCTCTCTTCCCAGGGGAGGGAATGAGTTGGACTTAGGATATTTGATCTTATTGATACAATAATAGAATCAGTTTCAGCTGAATCCAGAAAACTGAATTAAAAAGAATAAAACACATACTATTGCATGGCTCATATGATAAAAAATCCACAACTGGCTGCTGGGCTTTATGTAGGAGTAGGATGCATAGACCTTACCGGGTATTTCCTCACACCTTTTCATTTAGGAAGGAAATAATTTATTTTCCAGTGAATTTCTTCTCAATATCTTTCATGGTTCCCACAGTCAAGTCACATGTTTTTCTAGTATGAGATAAGAAAAGCTTGGTAGGAAGTACCTGAGTGACACTGATGAATGCTGTAATGGTTTGAAGGACCCTTGAGAGTCACACACTAACAAACTTTTCTGAGTGACCCTGAGAGCAGGGCAGAGTCAAAGCCAAACAAATGAGGCTGAAGCTCTCCCTTGTCTGGCAGGTTGTGCGCTGCTAATGCAGCACAGCACACTGAATCATGACAACATGCATCCAGGGACAATAAAAGGAGTAAAAATAAAAACAAATTAAAAATGTCCAAAAAGAGTTGCTGGGGCGCCTGTCACAGCCACCCATGCTCTAGCTGGTGGTGTGTGGAGACAGGTTGTAGGGGCAATCTGTGCTTTCGTTCAGTCAAAAATAGAAGAGGTGAAGGGGTGTCCCCCAAAACACAACCCCTTTGTTCCAGAGGGGAGAGAAATGGGCAGAGCATATCTCCTCAGTGCTGCTACACCTAGAGAGGGGAGGTCTTCTATTTGGAAAGAGCAGTGGGGGCATCTGGCTGTGCTACCAGGCAAGGATGGCAGACCACGTACACCCAGACTAGAAGCACTGGGATTTTCCCTTCTCCCACTCCAGACTTCCCTGTCCTGCTTGATTTCTCTGTATCCGGCAGAGATGAAAGGAGGCTCTGGGGCAGTTTTGCTTCTACAGGGAACTGAAAGCAGCAAGAACATCCCTCTGTTTCTGCGAGCTGAAGACAGCTATGTTCTGCTCCTTTTACCACTGTTTTCTCACTGCTGCTGGCATCTAGATCTAGCTATGCTTTCAGCTCCAAAACAACATGAACCTTTGCTTATCAGAGGAAGAACTTCAAGGGGTTTACAAAGTGCAGCTGAAGTGCCTGTTTCCACAATTTTCACAGCAGCACCAGGTGCTATCACTTGACAAGGGAGCCACAAGAGGCACAGCAACTGATTCTTTCTGCACCAAAGGTACAAATCCAGGATTAAAGACACCTGCCCTCATTTAGACAGAAAACTGGCCATGCAGTCTAAAGACATACCCACTGATAACAGTTTCTCTTTCCTTCCCACTCCTTTGCTCCTCTTGGGCACAGAGCTCAGCCAGAGCGTAGAGAGTGCTTTTCTTTTTGACTGAGCTGGCAGCCTACTTCAGGGAATACACATAAACACCAGGACAGCTACTGCTAGCAACTATGTTGGACTATATTTTACCTGATGCTTATGTATCTGCGCCTCTTATCAAATAAAAGGAACCTCTTCCAGTGAGTATTGATACCAAGCCTGCCACAGCTACCGACCTGGTCCTAAGAAGTTCTAACTGGGGGTATCATTTTACGTAGGGCACAATATCTTATCCCTTTAAGAGACACAGCAGCATTCACCCTTAAACTAGCATTTGTAATAGCTGGAATTATTTCCAGCCATCCACCTGCCTATGCCCATGACAGGTGACATGTCCTAAATATGCACGATACCCTCCATTACAGCTGTGGCAATTGAAGCATCAAAGGGACACAATGGGACCAGCAGCAGCAGAGAGGATCATCTATTTCCTCAGATTGCAATAAACACCAGGTTTGAACATCAGGCAGAAGTCCAGATTTGAAAAGACTCAAGAGATGGGCTAGGCCAGTGCTTCTCCACCATTTCAGATCCAGGAATTCTCTTCCAAAAATAATTAGCAGGGCACCTTCTGCAGGGCTGTCACAGCAGCTCATTGATTTACAAGCCATTAAGATCAGCTGAAACTTTGGGCATTTATTAATCACTTTCCTGTGATGTATTCATTTGGCATGTGTGCAAAAATATCCATGTATACTCTTCCTGGATCAGCCTGCTGGCTTTGCAGCCATTCCCACAGGACACGGGTGGAGAAGCTCTGGTCCAATCCAGCTGGACTGAAAAGTGGAGTTAACTGTACCTAAGAAATCCCTGACAGATGTTTTTCTGCAGCACCAAAATCCTTCTGGGAGCAACAGTGTGAGCTCTCAGATTAGAAGGATACAAGGCTCCTCTGTTGAGAAGTTTTAATTGCTTTTTCAGGAAGGGATCCCATTGTCCAATATGCTGCTCCAGGTACAATAACCAGGAGATTTTAATTTAAAGAAATAGAAGGAAGAAGACTGTTGCCTACCACACAGATATAAAAAAGACAATTTCACGTCTGGATGACTGACTCCAATTTACAACAATCTTGTAACAATAATCATTTCAATAATGTGGCTCGCCAAGGTTTTTAGGGCAGCTAACTGAATTATAGCAAATCTTTGCAATTACAATGTTAGTAATGGACGCAGTTAGTGAAGCCTCAGCAGCCTCCCGTTATCATTTACCACTGAGTGATTGCTCACTGGAGGAGACCACCCTTCAGCAAAGAGCAGCAGAGCAGCACGCAAACCAGGAAAGCCTCCTGCAGTTGCAAGGAGACAGGCTGCAGAGATGGAGGGCATAGGTGATGTGCAGAGGCTTCCCTTGCCCCTCCATCATTTTTGCTAAGGACTGTCTAGAAACAGAAAGAGTGAAGGTTTAGATTAGATATTAGAATAAATTCTTCACAATGAGGGTGGTGAAGCACTGACACAGGTTCTCCAGAGAGGCTCTGGCTGCCCCATCCCTGGAAGTGCTCAAGGCCAGTTTGGATGGGGCTTTGAGCAAACTGGTCTTGTGGAAGGTGTCACAGCCCATGGCAGGGGTGGTGGTTGAAACTAAATGAACCTTCAGATCCCTTCCAACTCGAACCTTCTATGATTCTAAAACTTATTTATTCCTGCTCTGGCTTCTTTTCTTCCACCACACCTAAGCACCCAGTGAAGAAGCAGCTGGTTCTTTGCCAAGCTTCACTGGGAAGCAGGACCACTGCTGATGGGGCAAGGGCCCAACAGGCCTGTGAGGCTTAGTTATGGGGAGAGCAAATTTGGGGCTTTTTTGCATCATACAAGCACCACAACAAAGTGAAAGGGCAAGCCTGCTGTATCCTTCCACCCTGGGTACGCTGAAGGTCCCATTAAGGAAGTAATTAAACTGCTATTTTTCTGCAACATGTTACATACTTGCACACCACCTTGCTACAGGGAAATTCCCTACCCTTGCAGGATCCTTCTCAGGGTTAGGGCAGAGTAGCTCTTGCTCGCAATGCTTTGGGGAGAGCATGGGGCCGACAGCATTTACTTATCCCTTCTGCTTCTCTGTGTCCTTTGTCACATCATTTCTTCTATTTGTAGAAGTAAGCATCCCCCAGGAAGTCCAATGTGTTTTCAAATTCAGTCAATTGCAGTTCATGGCCAGAAAAGATAAACTAAAAAGGGCCCAGAAATACATTTTGTCCATGACAAAAGTTATCACAGGAGACAGAGGGCCTTTCCTTTCTGTCCTCCACTAGCCTAACAATCCATCAGGATAGTCAACTTCTCTGTCATGAGGCCAAGTCTCCTCTGTGAGAGAGCCCAGCATCTATGGACTGGCCATCCTCACCTAGGCTGCTCACCAAGCTTCTTCTGAGCATGTAGGCAGTATCTAGTGTGGAAATCATCAGACCTAATATGTATACCATTTACCTTCTTGACATCCACATTGGAGCTTGTTGTTGAGGTTCTGTCATAGTTCACAGTGATAAATAACTGACTTTCTTTGTTCAGAGATGGCTTCTGAAATGGTTGAGAACCCAAGAACTGCCTGTTTCTCCAGGTTGACTTATAGTGAGCCCAGGGGTGATTGGGACTGGAGTCATTATCTACAGTTTGACACAGTTAAATGATGTGAAACTCAACCCAGTATCCAAAAATAAGTCTCTTGGATGGCATCTGAGTGTCTGCTCAGACAACATACCATAAGGTACATGCTTGGAATCTTGCAGCTGCCCTGGTTAACTCTTACAGGTATATGAATTACCTTGGCTACAAATGGACCATGTGGCATTACTGCAGCAATAAATCACACTCTGTGTTTCTCTCTGGAGTACACATGTTAATGCTGATTTCTGCAATCAGCTAAAGGGAGCACAGGTTATTAGAGTCTCTGATTCACATTAAAAAGATCAACCATCTTTAGGCTTGACACAACATTCAGCAGCAGTTCCAGCAGTAGCTGGTAAGTGCACACATGCTCACAATTGCTTTTCTTTATTAGCCTAATATCAATAGGAAGTTTTCATACCAATGATGGTGATTTGTGACAGTGTTTGAGACTTCCAAAACTGTCAGCTGTCATCACATAAATAAATAAGCAGCAACCAAAGCAAGCTGTAACCTAAGTAGTGTTTAGGGAGCCCTCTGTGGTATTATTGCACTAGGTCATCTCTGTGCATTTATGCTTAAAAGCACAAACTATCTCCTTTTGAAGTCAATGAGATTTTGTAACTTAGCAGTGGAAAACCACATTTTTCATCACCAGCAGTGAAAGCCAATGGTTCAAATATACCTGGTATGCTGAAACCACTATTTCTCTTGCTGATAAATGGTGTTTCACTCTTCCTTTGTGTTGTTTTATCTCCTGACTGCCTCTGACAGCTGCCTCTCATTCTGATACCAAACGTTTCCTAGGAAAGCAGACATCTTTTTTATTTTTCTTGGCTTCTGCAGCACCTGACGCAGTAATAATGATAATAATAAGGATTCGGATATTTCCAAAGGCAATACATAGTGACATAGCAGATTTTAACCGAGTGGAGAAATCAGTGTCCTCCTCTAAAGAGCAGAGCTAAAAGACCCGAGTCCTCCTAGCTTCCAGATTCAGGACTTGCTTTATCACTTTACAGTATTGATCATTGTAAGCCTGGGATATCTGCTGCACTGCCGGTCTCTTTGCTAAAGCAAATTATAACTAATTCAGTCAGACAAACCAAAAGCCACCTTAAAACTTTATTTTTCTGCCTTCATGACTTAACTCTCGTCATCCTTGGCACTACTCATACTCGGTGCGCAGACAAAGATCATTTTTTTTCTTCATGTCAGTACAATGAGCCAAGGTAGTTCTGCATTGCGCAGAAGTACAGCACCCTCAATAGAGAGAACAAAGAGCTCCCTCACATCCATGTGTGTTACACAACCATAGAAAGAAACAAAAATACATTCCAAATAAAAATTAGGAGGTCTTTTGTATCTGAATTATCCAAATGTGAGTTTGCTTTTAAACCTCAAACGTGAGGTAGATTTCTTCCACAGCATGGCCTACATTCATAATATTGAATATATAACTGTATGCACAACTGAATATATAATTGCACTGAACAAAGGAGAGAATTGGCAAAGACTTGCCGCTGAATTTCCTGCCTCAATTACCTTTGCTCCTGGGTGGTGCTATAATTGACTTCTGCTCTTTAATAAATGCAGAAGCAGTTAGTTCATTGATCCTGCTCCTGAGCTGAGCAAACTACCAGCGGAGCCTTTTCTTAACTCCATCCCAGGAACAATAAGGAAGCAGTGAGCTTCAGGTGCAGCCCACACCCTTTTATCTGCTGTGCTGTACATGTATTTTGAAGAGAAGGTAAAGCCTACATGGGGTGTGCTCTCAGAAGCAGAATCAACACTACTGGCTGTGCCAGTCATAAATGCATTTTGTCTTATTAGTTTGGTGTGGAGTATATGTCAGTCACCACAAGAGAAGCTGTGTGTTTATTACTCCACTAGGAAAAACTAAAACCCCAATCCTAAAACCAAAACAAAAATCTTGTTCTTTCCTTTTCCCCCTGTTAAAAATAGCTGCATCATTTCAACCATTTCTGATAATTAGACTTCATATTTGAATGAGTAAAAAACTCATCAGGCTTTGCTTGCCGGCAAACCTTCAGCAAGCTGAAGAAAGCAAAATTTCATTTCTTTGAATGACTCGATGCACGCATACAAGGCTGAGCAGCACCTTTCTCACTGGGTGGGGGCACATGCTGTGAAGAAGGGTGTGCTATAGCTGCCAGACAGCCATTATAGTCATTCCCTGTAGGCTAGCAAGCAGAAGACAGGCAGTGAAATTAGACTTTTTTTGTCCCTGGCAGAACAAGGGTTTTATCCACTCCAGGGAAAATTAAAGGAAAGGCAAGCATCTTTCCTAGCCTGACCTCACACAGAGACAGGGGTTAGCCTAGTCCTGCTCTTAAAATACTAAATTGAGACAGTAGAAACTTGCAGAGTCTCTGATCTGTCTTTAAAAACGAGTTGTCAACAACACAGCTACACAGAGATTAAGAGGAACCAATGCCAGAGGGCGCAGAGGAATTAAAACTGTCAGGGCAAGGACATGCTCCTGCAGTGACTTAGGTCCTGATGCTGGGTTAGAAACTCAGAGCTGAGGATTTTTTGTCGAACTGTTTGCTTGGTTTGCTTGTTTAACTATCCATGATTGTGTGATTGAGCTGTGGTTTCCTACCTGGCAAAAGAGAAACAGGACTGTCCTGCCCTGGGCTTTCGTTCCAGATCTTCTAGACACTCTACATAGATGTTGCATCAATGGCTCAATGTCCAGCTGGAGGCCAGTAACGAGTGGTGTCCCTCAGGGATTGGTGCTGGGACCGGTCTTGTTCAACATCTTTGTTGGTGACATGGACAGTGGGATTGAGTGCGCCTTCAGCAAGTTTGCCAATGACACCAAGCTGGGTGGTTTGTTTGATATGTTGGAGGGAAGGAATGCCATCCAGAGGGACCATGACATGCTTAAGAGGTGGGCTGATGCCAACCTGATGAAGTTTAACCATGCCAAGTGCAAGGTCCTGCACTTGGGTCAGAGAAATCCCAGCCACAGCTGCAGGTTGGGCAGAGAAGAGATTCAGAGAAGCCCTGCGGAGAAGGACTTGGGGGTGTTGATCGATGGGAAAATGAACATGAGCCAGCAGTGTGCACTTGCAGCCCAGAAAGCCAACTGTATCCCAGGCTGCATCAAGAGGAGCATGACCAGCAGGTCGAGGGAGGTGATCCTGCCCCTCTACTCTGCTCTCATGAGACCTCACTTGG
>JANRGW010017665.1:0-24732 GCA_024733675.1 Psilopsiagon aymara
ACAGGGGAAGTTTAGATTGGATATGAGGAAGAGATTCTTTACTGTAAGGGTGGTGAGGCACTGGAATGGGTTGCCCAATGTAGCTGTGAATGCTCCATCCTTGGCAGTGTTCAATGCCAGGTTGGACAAAGCCTTGGGTGATATGGTTTAGTGTGAGGTGTTCCTGCCCATGGCAGGGGGTTGGAACTAGATGATGTTAAGGTCCTTTCCAACCTTTAC
The DNA here is from genome assembly GCA_024733675.1 of Psilopsiagon aymara. NCBI lineage: Eukaryota > Metazoa > Chordata > Aves > Psittaciformes > Psittacidae > Psilopsiagon > Psilopsiagon aymara. Next base: position 220 of record JANRGW010017665.1, read on the forward strand.
TATTCTATGACTCTATGTTTCACTCATGTTATTTTGAGCTTACAAGTCGACTGATTTGGAACATATCACCAGATATTTTCATGATTTCAGCCTCTACTAAATTCCAGTTTCTTGTATCCTGAGACTTTAAAACCCTTAGAACCAGGATGTGGTAAAGTCAAACAAACTCTCTTTTTCTCTTGTGTATATTTTCATTACTCCTTTTAAATTAAATCCCCAAATACCAGGGATGCATCTTTGTCTATTTAAACAGCATCTTTATCTATTAGAGATATCACAAAAGCATAGTTATCTTTCTTAGAATTGGTATAAGAACATGGGACAAAGCGCACTCTATCAAATTAGTTCACTTTCAGTTCAAGATAACTAATTAGATGGTTAGTTCAGAAAAGATCATAGAACTCCATTCCTTTACTTGCAAATTGACAAACCTGAGAAACAGAATAGTCAAAGTCTGTAATCACAGAATCGCCAAATGACTGAGGCTGAAAGGCACCTCTAGAGATCATTCCATTGCACAAAGGTCAACTAGAGCACATCCCTCATATCTCTGTCAAGCTTGGTTTTGAATATTTCCAAGGATGGAGACTATAATTTCTGAGCGACCTGTTCCAGTGTTTGATCATTCTCAGTGCAAAAAAATGAAACAAAAAATAATCTTTTGATGGCTTTTTTTTCTATTTCAGTTTGCATCCATAGTTTCTTGTTTTCTCCCTGGGTGCCACTGAGCAAAGTCTGGCTCAGTCTTCCTCACTCCCCACGTCAGTTATTTATACACAATTTAGTTTCCCCCTGTGGTTTCTTTTCTCAAGGCTGAACATCTCAGCCCTCCCAGCCTCTCCTGTGTCAAACACTCCAATACCCTGATGAGTTCTGTGACCCTTTGCTGTGCTCAATCCTGATATGTCCACATTTGTCACATACTGGGGAGCCCAGCATTCTAAATGTCTCACCAGGGCTCAGTAGAGAAGAAAGACAGTTTCCCTTTACCTGCTGCCAGTGTTCTGACTAATGTAATCCAGGAGGTTTTTGACCGTCCCTGTTATGAGGGTACATTGCTGGTTTATGATCGCCTTACTGTCCATAGGGACTTTCAGGTCCTGATCTGCAGAGCTGCTTTCAGCTAGTTGGCCCTCAAGCTTGTGTTGGTATATGGAGTTATTTTTTCTCAAATGCAGGACTTGCCATTTACCTTTGCTGAACTTCTCGAGGTTTCTGTTTAACCATTCATCTAGCTTGTCAAAATATCTCTGAATAGCAGCATGGCCAACTGACATATCAGTACTTCTAGTTTTGTGTCATCTGTAAACTTGCTGAGGGTGCACTTACTCCTGTCATCCAGGTCATCAATGACAACATTAAATGCTATTGCCCTATTAACCAGCCTTGGAGTACAGCAGTAGTCACTGGCCTTCAGCTGCACTTTGTGATGCTGATCACAACACTTTGAGCCCAGCAGTTCTCCAACTTGCTTAAATCATACTTTATCTATAGGGATGTCATGAGAGACAGTTTTAACAAAGCTTTTGAAATCAAGTTAAGCAGTATCCATTGCTCTTCCTTATCCACTTTCCTTTCCACCACTCCAGATGCTGCACAGCCTGCAGACTTCTTCCTGGGTTGAGTTCTTTCCTTTGCTAACAGTTTCCTCTGGTGTGCACCTCCTGTTTGTGAGGAGCCTACCTGCCCCATCCCAGCCCCAGTGAGGGGTAACAGGCACCACTATAGCCTCAGACTTTTGTCCTCCCTTAGGAGCTCACTCTGAGTGGAGGCATCTGATGGGACAGGAGTTGTTTCTTCAGGGCTGGTGCTGGGGGCTGTGCACTGTGGCATGTCCCCACTGTTGCCCAGCCTCTGAGAACTGCCTTTCTGTACTGTGTGTGTTGGCTGCCTCCATCAGCTGCACCCTGAGTGTCAGAGCCAGTACTGCCAGTATTCTGTGATACTGCAATAGCAAGACACTCATTAGGTGCCCTTCACACAGAGGCTAGGCATTAGATCACCCCTGCTGCAGATGAGGTGCTATTCTGTTGCCCAGCACACATAGGAAAAAAACTTTCCTACTTCTAATTCTGAAAAAAAGATAAACCCTGAATACAAAAAGCTTTCATATACACAAAAACCCTATTCCCAAAATAGAAGTTGCATCATGTGGTAATGCTCCAGGAGTTAACTAAAAGTCTCAGAAGCCAAGTTTATATAAAGCTGAAAAAGAATTGTTTTCCTGGTTCCCCAAAGAAGCCTGAGATTAAAACAATACACATAAAGCACAAGCAGGGTAAGCCATTTTCCTTTACAGTGCTCTGGATAGATATTACAATACTCACCCAAGGATTCTTGTCGTAAACTTCTCCTTTTTATTAGTATTACATCTAGGATTTCCCTTGACTATTACTCAGGCTGATGAAACTCTAGTGCAGAGCAGCTTAGCTCTTCATGGTATAATATTAACAAAAATCATCATAAAAATCAAAACTGTGTGAATAGATATAAACACAAGATTGCTCACTCCACATCTCCTGAAAGTCTGAAGTTCAGGACTGGTTTAGAAGATATGTCTGTACTTTTACTTGAAGAATTACATTGTTATCCTTACTTATGCATAGTATTCACACACGCAGCCCACTGATGCAGTGTTAGTATGGAAAACCCTAGAAGTAAGGTACTACGAATTTGAAAGCTTTTTTGGGGGATTGTTTTTTGTTGTTTGTCTTTTCTTTTCTTTCTTTTTTTCTCTGAAAACTTTAACCAAAACCCTTCACCTTTTTTACAAGCAGAGGTGAAAAAACAGGTAAGGAAAGCAGATTTCCAAAGACCTAATTAACAGCAATACTGGTCTAGAAATTATTATTGCTTCCTCTTAAGAAATAGCTGTTGCTTAAACCAAACAGGTTGTTATTACATACCCTTTGTTTTCCTCATACTTAATTCAAGATGCTAGGATCTGGTTTGGAGAAATGTTGAACACTTTCAGCTGCTTCTGAGGCCAGTGGCGTCTGAGTTCTAATTACATAAGATGCCATAGAGTGTTTAAGTGTTTTATTTTAAGTATTTGTAAATACTTCTGATTTGATTCCAGCTGTGGTGTTTTGTTTTATTTTACCCTTTGTAAAATTAAATAACCTAATATCTCCTTTAATTTGGTAGGTACATTGTGAAGCTGGTGCCTGAGAAGTCTTTCAGTGTTAGGGTGGGGAGTTCTACTAAAAACATGAGAGGAAATTAATTACTTCCTTTTCAAAGATAAACGTGACTAGTATAAAAACTTTGGAAGCCATGCTGTACTGTGCTTCCGAAAACCAAATAGTAACTTCATGCATGAACACCATTTAGTGAAGACAATGGATGATACAAACAAATCTGTAAGGAAAAAATTATCTGTGATGCTGAAATTAAAAACTTGAGTGCACTTAAAACACATTAATTTTGACAGCTCCTTAGTCTTTAGTGTTTTACTTGCAACTTGCTAATTTTTATTTTTCAAATATTTTCCCATACTTAATAGCTATTTTTACAAGCATTCCACGACATAAGGCATATTGCTGATATAGTTTTAAAAAACAGTTAGACTCCATCACACTAAGTCAATCATTCACAAATAAGAGATAAACAAAAATAACACTTTATTTCCTTTTTAGCTTTTAATTTTTGTTTTGTGTGGTTTGTGTTGTTTACAGTTCTGCCTTTAATTGAAGATTATACTCTGGCACTTAAGTAATAACATTTCTTCATCAAATTTGAAGGGGAGAGTGTCAGTGCCTTTGAGCATACCTCTGCTGCTATGTACAGTTTTAGTCATTTACTGATATTTCTTCTTGATTTATTTCAGATCTAGTATTGGTTTTAATTTTGCACAAAATGATGGGACACATGCCTGTAACACTCCTTAATAGACATTCAGTCTTGTTTTTTTTTTTTGCATAGAGATTTCTATAGTCACTTAATTTTTTTCATAAATCATGAATTTGTTCGTGTAAAGATTATTTGAGAATGTAGTTGCAAACAACAGTGAATGATAAGTAAGCAAATTACAATGTCCTAGCTACAGAAGTTGGAAACAGGAAAGATATGTGACTTCTTGCTGAATTTGAACATTATTTCACTTAAAAATGTGCAATTGAATTACAGAGAAAAATACTTTCAGTGGTGGAGAGATTAAAGATTTAGTCTTACAGACAACATTTTTCTCATCATCACGGTGGGAGTGTAATTTTAGTCTATATTACCTACCTTCTGTAAATCTAGATTCTGACTTTGATTTGGGATTACAAACAAATGACTATGGCAGGTCTGTGGGGTCTTTGCAAAATGTCCTGATAACCTTGCAAAGTGCTTCCCTCTTCTCAGGGTAAAATACAAATTGTAGTTTGCCTAGGAAAGAAGGAAAACAGGATGCTTTACACTCCTTATTTTTAGCTCCATTAACATTTCCATTAACACACAGACTTAGTAAGACATAGACAATAACACAAAGTTGAAAACATGTTATCTTACAAGACTCCTGACAAACTTTTGCTTGGTTGAATCCCCTGACCGGGAATATACAAGCTGAGCTACTCTCAGCTTGGATATTGAAGAAGTCTTGCTCAGCTCTGCTGCTTCAAAACTCCTTAGATACTGGCGTGACACAGCTTCTGGTTTTACTTCTGACTGCCATTTCTACCTCCCATTAATTTCCTCTCCTTTTCCAATATTTCTCTATTGTTTCTTTATTTCATTCCTTGTTATTCCCTATATATCTTCTTTTTACATTTCTTAGGCTTTTATTTCTCTTCTGGACTGAAGAAGAACGTAACACTGTACTGAGGTGTAAGTGCAGTGTTTGCTAAGACAGTGAAAAATAAGTGGGATGGGAGGTGAAACAGACATTTTCTCTCTATTTGTGTCTTCTTTCTATGGTTGTTCAGGTGTGCAGAAACTTGTTATGCTAGCTAATCTTATTCCCTTTGAGGGAAAGTAGGTACATAAACTTTTACAATCCCAGTATTGATTTTGCTGCTTTAGTTGTTTATCAGTAAAGAAAGCCACACATGGCTACTTATCTTTATAGTTCTGTAGTTAGCTTTATAGTTGTATAGTTCTTAGCTATATAGTTCAGTATAGTTTTGTATAGGGAAAACTTAGAGAATTTCTTTCAATTTTCAACAGTAAAGGCAAAGTCAAGAATAAAGAAACAGTGATGTTTCTCTGGAGAATGGACAGCTGTCAGTGAATTTTTGCAAGGCTGCAGCTTCTTTGTCCTTAAACATCAAATTTTTCATGTTACCAGAATCCTTTTGTTCAGCCAAGTGATGAGAAACTGAAAAAATAAAGCGTGAAAAAATTAAGTGTGTGTCGTAGTATATATTTTAATTCTGATATAGCAGGATGCTGAGCAGCTGTTGCTATTTGTCAGGTTGGGCACAGTGGGTTTTGGACCTTAATCTTCCAGCAACTAGCCTTCTTCTTACAGGGATTTTTTGTTCTGAAAACACAGGAATTAGTGAATGAAAATGGAATAATATACCAGCAAGGTCAGAAAGGTAGGGATGAACTTCCAGCAAATTCTATAATTCACCTACGAGCTTTTTCGCAATTACTGTCTTGAACCTCAACTTGAGAGAGCTAACATGCTCCAATGCTCTCGTTTCACAGTTCACCAAATGAATGGTTCCAAGGAAAGATAATGCATTTTCTGATAAGCAGGAGGGTTTAAGTTTTGTGAATATGCTGTATATGTATAGCTATAACCCTGAACTTGAAACCCAAGCTTGGTATCCTTTAACTTAAGTAAATAAACTCATAAATTAGATAAATATTTGCCCCAAATCTGGTCATATCAGGTCTTGCACAGAACTGATCTAGTCTTGCTTTTTCTTCATTCTATGCAGAAATCCTCATAAACCACCCCTTCTAATTACTCAATTGCTATTCAGTATGAGTAGCACTTCCTTAAAGTCAGAAGACTGGATGATGCTTTCATAATTATGTTAGTAAAATCCTGATTTGAATGTCTTCAAATATTATGCTTATTAATTAAAATTATTTATTCTATCTAAAATAAAGCTATTCTTTTAATGAATAAATCTCATTTTACATTTCAGCCAAAGTTTGTATTTGCAAAGAAAACATTTCTTATACAATTTCTTCAAGTGAGTTTGTGTCTTTGCTACAGCACGGACAAAAATCGGTCTCATCTTGGCACTTTAGTTTTCTTGATATGATGCTTCTGTATTGTCAGATATTGAGGTCAAGAAAATCTAATAATTTCAAATGGAATAACTGGAATGGCTGGTGTTTTCAAACACAGTATTGTGATGAGATCTTCTAAAACAGATGCAGAGAAATATGAGTCCTTCTTTGGACCTCATTTTCAATTTCACAATCTGTTACTTTATACTTTTATCTTTGCATGACCTAATCACAACAATAATGAAATGAGTCTAGGCAGGTGATTATAAAGCCATAAGAATGTCAGGGAATATAAAGCTTCATTATTGCAGGCTTTAAGAAAACAAATGTTTAAATTTGTCCACCTGTCAAAAATTATTTTATCAGAATACCTTGGCGAGGAAGCATATTACTTAAAACCAATGTTTTTTATGAGAAGCATTGCTACCAGTTGTGAAAGATGGTAAGTTTTACTAACAGTGAGTAAAGCAGAAAAATGGAAATTCCTATGTAGGAAAAAGGTAGACAGGTAATGTTCTCATCACTGCCATTTGTTCCAGAAGGGGTATCCACATTTTAATAAGGTGTGAAAAATAGTTTTTAGTATTCTCTAAATCTACCATTCCTGGGCCTAGAGCAGGAAGCTTATTGCCAGTCCCATAGGCTAGACAATGCGCAGAAAGTAATGCAGAAAAAAAATAAAATTCATAAACTAAAATTGCCTTTTCTAACCTCACGTTTTCCTTCTATAGTTGTTCTCATTTCTCAGTTTTGTTTGCTTGGGATTTTTGTTTTGTTTTGTTTTTAAATCTTACCTAAATTAAAGAAAATAATTTGCTGCTTTTGTTTTGTTTTGTTTTGTTTTGTTTGGGTTGTTTTTTTTTTTTCTGATAAAGATGATTCTAAACAGAGACATACTACCCTGAGCAAGTTCAGGACATCCCAGCAGTGTTAAAATGTTTGTTTGTTTTTATGCAGGAGCTTATTATTAGACCTGTATTTTTCATGATCAACATATATGCATCTGCAACCTGGAAATAGAGCAGTTCACATGCCTCTAGCAGAATAATCAGAGGTTATATTTTACTTTATGAATAGAATTGATTAATGCCTATACTGAGATATTGTACTTAAGCAATAAAGTCAAATCTGAGGGACTTTTTTGTTCCACATGTATCTCAAAGGCAATAGTTTCCTAGGTCCTTCCAATCACCTGCTTTCAGGGGCACCTAAAGCTGGTTTTTGGAATTAGATGTGCTGTGGTTAAAAAGACATTTCAACACTTAGTGTTTTGGCTAGAGGCAAAAGAAAGGCCTTTCTGCAACGCCATACTTCTAATAAAAGAATCTGGAAATTTCCCTAGAATTAGCCAACACGATGGTATACTCCTATATACTTTGAAGGTTTACAATGTATCATTCTCAAATTGTAATGTAGAAAATCTTGGCAGTTGTAACTAGAGAAGCCTAAGCAGAAATGAATTGCATTTTTATAAGCACTGGGAAAAACACTCATTTTAATCTTCAAGTTTTACAGAAAGTATTTCCAAGTGTTTTGGGAAAGAATGATGACAGCCTAATACCTCTTTTAAAGAAAGAAAAGGGACATGACACCACTTCTGAACAGGTGTGTAGGACTAACAGCCTAAGACAAGCAATGATCGCATCAACACCGGAGTATTTACATGACCAGATACTAGGTGTGATTCCAGTTTTTCCAGCGTAGATCACCATAAGGAACTACAAGAAAATAGATGAACTATTCTGTTACAGAACTAGACTGTACAGAAATCATCCTTGAGTACATCTTCAGCTATTACTGCTTCTAAGAATTGATTTTTTTACAATGTACTCGCAAAATGAGTGTGCGCTCAATCTGTTCAAGCTTCTCTTGTTTTCCCCTCTGTAATCAATCCTACTTCTCTCATCTGTTCAGCCTAACTGAAAGCAATTCTGTGTTTCACCACATCACTCTTGACTATCCTATTCCCTTTTCCTTTATTCCAGTTCTGATTTAATTTCTGCAGAGATTACAATTAAACCCAATAGTAAATCTGAAATCTGGTTGCAGTTTTAAAGCTCTCCATCCTTCCTTTTCCCGTGTTCCACAAATTCTCAGCTTCTCTCTCCTCTCAAGATCTAGTTCTGGAATTTGTCTATTTTTCTTGTGCTAATGCATTATCAAAGCTGTGTTCTAATTGCCATTGCTCTAGTACATAAGCTGTGATGTACTAAGAACTCTCTCATGTATCTTCACTGTACAGAAACTGCAAACTGAATGCTATTTCGAAGTTGCTCTTGAATGACAGACTAAGACTGCATACTTTTATTGACTAAGTCATAGCCATATGCTGCAATAGTAAAGCATCACAGTGTGAATGCATAATATAATTTTGGTAGCCTATTTTGTCAGGGTATATGTAGTTTTCCGAAACAATGGTATCTATGATAAAGATCTTTACTTATGCTGATTGTGCCTCAAATCTCTTCATGTCAACCATCTCCTGGCTGACAGGTTTTCACCTGTGAGATTTGATAGAGGAAAATTGATTTCATTCAGTAAATGACAATGTGTAACTAGTGAAGGAGAGGAGCAACCTTCACTTTCTGTAGGGTATTGGAAAATGCTGACAGGAACAAAACTGAATCTTTATCAAGGAATTGTTTTGCTCTGAAAAAAAGTTTGCTCACCTTTTAAGAAGCTCAATCAGTATTGACAAAAGGTTATAGTGTACAAGCTCAAGTGATTGCCACCTACTCTGTAGCATCTGTTACTCTGCTCTGACAATTTTCTGTAGTTTCTTAAATAGTTTTTAAATCATTATGCTTTCTCAAGTCAAGATGAGTTGTAGGCTGCTTTCTGTTTACAGGCTAGTAACAGGATTGGTTGCAAAGTAATTTTACAGGTCCTCTTCAAAACCTTTTTTAAAAGATAGCTGTTAGCTTGCTTTGCACAAGATCTAGAATTATGACGCAACAAAAATGAAACTTGGAGCTTACTTTTCATTAGATTTTGAGAAGCCTATTTCACAAATGTGATTTTGAATTGATGTAATATTGAGTTTGATCTTACAAAGACTCCAAATCTATTTTTTTTTTTAAGGTTTCTAGGCTTCTACTGCATCATCTGTCTTTCTATCTCGTCTCCCTCTCTGGACAGTATTGCTGCTAAATCGTTTGGAGCAGTAATTTGCTGTAATGTTAAGGAGCCACAACATGGACAGGAGATGGTCTCTGTGCTGCTTGGACTTGTGGAAGGTAATATGTCAAAATATTTGTAGGTCTTTGGCAAAAACAGAGCTGTAGGTCTTTCATTTGTATTAAGTGGGCACAAGATGACTGATTTTTTCACTGCAAGAAGAGCTTGCACAAATCAGGTCATTTTTGGAAGAGGTTCAACTCTGCATTAGTTGCTAGTGTTCTGCAAATAAGTCTGCCCTCTAGCATGTTCAGGAATCACTGTATACTCTTTGTGCTCTGATATGAAGGGTCAGTTCATGCAGGTGGTATTTTCTTTTCTCAAAAGACTGCCAAAAAGGGTCACCTTCAACCATTTGTTCAAGAAATCCTCTGGGTGCATATAAGGAATTAATACGTGCCAAGCTTGGAAAACTTTTGGTGATCTGTGTGACTTCATAGAATCTGGTTTTGAAGTCCTGTTAGTTACCCAAATGAAGTTGCCGAAGTTTTCTGATTCTTTTAAAATGTGTAAAACTTGGTTATTCCATTCTCCTTCTAGTGGTGGTTTGAGGAGTGATTGAAAATTCTACAATCACTTGAGCATGTCCTTCTGTGGGAGGCTCATGAGGAAAAGAATAACTTTCCTGATTGCTCTGCTTTGAAGTCTTGTGTTTTAATGGTGGAATTTGCTGACAATAAAGCTGAGATAGTCTCTGATGTTTTCTTAAGTAAGGGGAAGAGGAGGCACACTTGAGAATGCTGCCTTTGCTGATTGTTTCTCAGCAAAGGAGATATTTCTGAATATGACTCAATAGAGAATTAAGTTTCACCAAAGGAGAAGAAAAATTTTAATTAAACATTACCAGCTGTGTTATCTACATTGCATTTTAGGAATTTTAAGCCATGACCAAAGGCTTGATGAATGAATTAGCAGAAAGGATATGCGTTGTACTGACTATTTTTTGTGTATGTCTTAGGTTTTAATGTGCTATCTATCTTAACATATATTTTTAAGCCACGTTTTTGTTGTCTTTCATCCACTACTGTCTATTTCAGAGTAACCAGATGTTGCATAATGAACCTAAGTACAGTCATTCACTCTTCCTAGCTTTTGTTTCTCACTTTATGACTGTTCATGAGAATTTCTTATTAGCTGGATATCTACTGAAGGAGGTTCTGCAACATGACAAGATTTCCACTTTTTATGAAGAACGGGTGTGGAAACTCTGTGATTGTAAAAAAATATTAACTAAACCTGGTAATCTAGTGAGGCATTCTTATTTCATATTCTGTAGTAAGAGACAGTAAGGATAGGGGATGAATGAGACTCATATGTTCTCTGTTGTCCATACAGCCAAGTTTATATGTGTTCATGTTAGTTGTGATATCATTATACAGCCCTTCAATTCAGATCTCTTTTCAATCACTTTTGACCATATATAAATCTGTATTGCTGTTGTCTTCTCCTTTTTGCCCCTGACTTTCTCTAGTAATTAATCTACACTACAAGTTTGCTACTGTCTACTGTTGGATACTTGCGCTGTTCCTTAAGCACTGCATAAAGTTGAATTTAGGTAGTAAACTGAAATGAGGTGGAAGATGTCTTTTTGTTTAGAATTAACAGAATTGTAAGTCGTCTCCAGTCAGTTTACTCTCCTAGAAGAGAGTAACTCCTCACCAAACGCTTGTGTGATGGTGCTAAAGCAGCAACTGCATTTTATTGCTAACCGTAGAAAACTGATGGGAAATCCATGAAAGCTATTTTTGTTGTGCTATTTTTATTTTATTTTTTTTGTATATTAATCCTAAACATGCACCCATCAATGAAGTTAGGAGGAATATTTAAGATCAAAGCATGAACTTGGTAAAATGCCAATTGGAGAACTGCTTCTGCTCTGTTGTCACAGTTCAGTGATGCACAGCACTATAATGCCATAAGATAATATATTCTAAGGTTTAAAAAGAATTGTTATTATATAATATCTGGTGTACAATATACCTGAAAATATGTTAAGTTCTACAGACAGTTTTTAAGCAACCACATGTAACAAAGTTTAATTAAAATTTTGAACAAATTAAGAACTCTTTGAAAGATGGATCAGGTTCTTCAAGCCTACAGTCGTATTAGTCACAGTTTCCACGAGTGACAAGCAAAAAAATCTTTCTGCAATTCATGCAACCACCCACAACAGTATTAATAATCATTACATAAAAGCAGAAAGGCTCTGTGACACTAGTGTTAAGAGATGGTCTGCAGCAAGACAGTTCTCCATAATTATGTATGGTTTTGTGCTTCTTGCTGTGCAATCATCTCTGATATAAATTTCTCTCCAAATATGAGGTAGCTTCTTGCTTTTTCTTTTCACTCCAGCCAAGGTCTAGAGCTACTTGTTTTAATGCTGAAAAGTGTCTCAGCAAAATATAATGTGGTTTTGACTTCTTAATTTAAACTTCAAGGTGTGTGGGGAAATGGACGTTGTTAAAAACCCTCTGTAGTTCAAAGTCAAACATATTGCGTGGCATGCTTTTTGTTTGGTTACTTGTTTTCCCATTTAAATGATCCTACGCATAGAACACAAAGCAAGTGAATAGATGTGATGTTAAAAAATGAGTAAAGGAGGAAGACCCAATTCTGAGACAGTTTAGTTGTTAAACTGTTATACCAAAGTGTGATTGTAAAGAAAGCAAGTTGAAATATCATACAACTTTGGAAGATCATTTTGTTACGAGTCAAGGGATGCAGATCTTTCCTTCCTCTCTTGCAGGTTCAATAGTTATTTAACTGTTAACTTCTCTTTTCTGTCAAAAGATTATGATCTGTGATTCATCGCTGTCCTGGGTTCAGCATTAGCAGTCATTTTTCTCCTTCTTAGTAACTGGTGCAGTGCTGTGTTTTTGACTTTCAGCCTGGGAACAAGACTGATAACACCAATGTTTCTAATTGTCGCTAAGTGATGTTTACTTCAACCAAGGACTTTCTGAGTCTCATGCACTGCCAGCGAGGAGGTAAAGCCAGGAGGAAGCAGAGACAGGACACCTGACCCTAACTAACCAAAGAGGTATTCCATACCACACCACGTCATGTGCAGTATGTAAACTGGGGGCAGATACCCGTAAGGGCTAGATCACTGCTTAGGTTGGGCTGGGTATCGGTCGGCAGGTGGTGAGAGGTTGTATTCTCTTCCTTTGTTGTCTTCCTTATCATTATTATTGTTATTGGTGGCAGCAGCAGTGGTTTTGTGTTACACCTCAGTTACTGGACTGTTCTTATCTCAACCAATGGGAGTTACATTCTTTCGATTCTCCTTCCCATCCCTCCAGGAGCAGGGGGAGGAAGAAGGAGGGAGAGGGGGAGTGAACAAGTGACTGCATGGTTCTGAATTAGTGGCTGGGCTTAAACCATGACAATTGCCCTTTTTTCCTCGGAGGTAGAAGACATGGAACAAGTTTTGAAATTGCATCTAGAACAGGTCTTATGACATTTCTGCCAAAATTTACAGGACTCCAAAGATGTAGAAAGCAGTGGTCAGAGTTTACATTTTGCTTGTGTAAGGACTCCCAGTACAGCCTTTAAAAAAGGGAAATGCTGAAAATGAATTTGTAAAATTTCAGTTTGTATCTTGCTCCAGATTAATAACTATAAATTACACTTGGCATTATTAAATAATTTTTTTTATATTGGCTATTTTTTTTTAATTTCTAATCTTAACATTGTTGTTAGGTTAAATTTCTCAAAACTGTTTTACTGAATCTTAGAAATGTATGCTTATTATAGAAACAAGCTAACACTGTATTTTAGATCAGGTTGAACATTTTCAGTGTTAGTTCATTTGAAATACATTTTACTAGGCAGACATACTTCTAAGAAATTTGTTCAGGAATATGTGATAAATGTCTGTTGAAAGAAAGAAGATAGAATTGGAAATATTTATAAACAAAAAAGAAAGTATTGCTCAAATTCTGAGACATTCATTTCCTTGAGAATTACATTTATAATAAAGTTTTTTAAAAAAGAATGGTAGGAATGCAACATTAGTTACCAAACTTACTATAATAGGCCATAAAATGCACTAAAATAAGAGGTGAAACTTAATGTTTTGACTTAGGTTTCAGTTAGTGTTTTGGTTTAGATTACAATGATTTTTTTCAGCGAATCACCTGATTCTCTCTGCCAACTTAGTTTTCTTAAATCACATTAAAAGCTTACAGTGTGCAAAACAGGTTGCTTTCAGATTAAACTGAACCAGAAGATGTACTCAAAGAATTTAGATAAGATATTAGGAAGAAATTATTTGCTATGAGGGTAGTGAGACAGCGACAGATGTTGTCCAGAGAAGCTGTGATTGCACCATACTTGCTAGTGTTCAAGGCCAGGTTGGATGGGGCTTTGAGCACTAGTGGAGGATGTCCCTGCCCATGGCTGGGGGGTTGGAATTAGATGATCTTTAAGGTCCTTCCAACCCAAACCATTTTATGATTATGTGAATTAATATGGTGTTAATTGGTCTCTAGTGCACAGAACCAGATTGAAAACAGTCTGAAGTAACATTCCTGAAATGTAGATAGTGTGGATATTGGGTCATTGCCATCAACTGTTTTGTTCTACAGAACTGCTTTGATTGTATTGCAGGATTTACTGATGTGTGCATAGTTGGTTACCTATGATTTTACTTCCAGGATGACCTTTTATATATACATACATTCACAAAGTAATGCAAAATACTGAATAGAAGGAATAGATAAAGAAGGTGCATAGAAGAGAACTGAATGATTTAGGAATATGGTAACGAATCATGGACTCTTCTACTTTAAGGTTAGCAGAAGCATTTAACATTCTGACACTTTGATGTGTTTTACGAAGAGCATTTGTTGACATCCAAGAACATGCTGTATTCATCTCTGCAATAAAAAAATTGCAAAACACTTTGGCACTAACTAGTGTGTGGAGGGGGAGAACAAATCAAAGGCTGAATAGGAATGGAAAGTGAAATTCTCATCAGACATCAATGCAAGGATTTATTGAAAAACAAAACACCCATTTTTGTTGTACTTGTCTTTTTTCTTGTCTTTGAATGAGCATGCACGATGCTGAGACTTCAGTAAGCTGCAACCCAGCTAACACATGCATTTTCTCTTCTATCTTTGCATCAGACAGAATTCCTAGACACTTAGTATGGCCGGTCAAGGTAGGACACTGAGTGGGAGAAAATGAGTTATGAAGGGCTACATGTTGACAAGAGGAAGAAAGAATATCTACAGGAAGAAAAACCAAAAAAGAAAGAAAAAGGAAAAAAAAAAAAAAAAAAAAGCAGCACAGTTATCTTTTTGTGTGGTTTGTTTTTTCGAGTTTTTTTTGTGTGTGCATGTTTGTTTGGGGTAGGAGGGGTTTTTTGTTTTTTTTTTTTTTTTTGTTGGCTGTGCTTTCTTTGGCTTTTTTTTTTTTTTTGCCAATAGATTAATCTTCAACGTAACAGCTTTTTCTTCCCACAGACCTGGCAGCTCAAAGAAAAAGTATCAGTAACATTACTAAAACCCATAAAAATATTTAAATAAACAAAATACTTTTGGAGGTATGCAATTTTGGTATTTCCATGTACTTTACACATATGCATTTACATGCAATTTTGTACTGTTAATCTTCTTCACAGTCTCTTCAGATCATATTTACAAATATTTGACCATATAGTCAGGAGCTTATTTTTCTCTGTCACCATTCTAGATGGGTTTTATGGCTACAGAGAAAATTAGCATAAAGAGAAATTTATGTTACCTTTTACTCATGAACACACATTTTTCTTTAAAGATATATTGCTCTTAAAGTTACATGGAAGAATATACAGTATTTTAAAATACAATTTTATTTACTCACTGTAGCTTTAAATGTTAGGCACTCCATGAGTTATGTTTGGTTTCCTATGGAGAGTTTGAAAGGCATGTTCTTTTGACAGAGAAATCTGCTGGACCGTAACTTCCACATTACCAAACTTGAACGCATATTTCAGCTTCATTGGCACTGTAACTGTAAACAAGGAGAGTGAAATCTAGCTATAAGCTGAAAATATAAGAAATTTTTAATTTTCTAGTATCCTGTAGTCACTGGGGCTGCACCAAAGCTAATTCACTGGAGACCTTAATTAATTGTATTGTATCTTTTTCAGAGCTGCTTGGGAATCCCTAATGTGGCTTTACACAAGGAAGCAGGAACATACTCTAAATCATCCCTTAAAGTGCCTTAATTTTATGGGAGATTCTCTGTCATTAATTGTAGCAGAATATGTCCCCATGTCCCCCTTCTGTTCTTTATTATGGATGACAAAACAAAGTATTGTGCTTGCACCTGTTTGCTATTCTGCCCACTGAATATTTTACTTCTTCCAGATGGAATTTCCCAATTAAATGCCATAGTCCAAATGACTTGCAGTAAAACATCCTTCTGGATGACGTGGGCTCAGGGTGCTTCAGGCAGAAAGTATTCAAATCTGAATTCAAATTCACATTGCAATTTAGAAATTTTACTCAAAACCCTACTGGTCTGCAAGCATCACCTTTTTCTGTTCTGTGACTTGAGGAGGAAAAGATGGACCTTACTGACCTTATTCATCAGATATTTCATGCCTCAGCCCTCTGACACCCCATGGTCCTTTAGGATATGTCTAGATGGTTCACTACAGTATGGAACACAGGAAAATATACTAACATTTGTAGAAGAAACAATATAGCTCTACTGATGTGTTGAATTCTGTCCAAGCTATTTTTAAAACACCATAATGTTATTCCTGGCTATATTGAAGTATCAAAGAAGAAGTTTTTATTTAAAACAACATAACCAAATTGAAAGCATTGACCACCTTGCCTCTGAAGAATTCACTTTTCATGTAGTATGAATTCAGAAAATAATCTCATAGTGCAGATTTGCCTTTTAAACTCTTGAATGCCCACAATGAGCAATAATATTCTCTTTCAGGATTGGATAAGACTAACTGGTTAAGAGAGTCCTGAATTCTTCAATAAAAAGACAGAAAAAAATATATTTAATCAGAATTATCCGTAGATCTATTCTCAAATAGTCCAAGAGAGTAGACCAAATACTAATGGCATTGTAGTTAATTGCAAAAACCTTGCCACAAACACCAGACAAGCATCCTTCAGTCTGTCCTAAAGGAAAACGTCTTGTCAGCTTTGAATCTAGTATTGGATTAACTCAGAGTAGCAGCAGGTTAACAAGTCATAGCAAAAAAGCTTTTTGTCAGGAATAATTTCTGCGTGGTTTGGTTTTTGTAGGTTTGGTTTATTTTACATAAATATATGTATATACTTATATATATATCTTTAAACCACATTATATTTGCTTAGTAAAATTATTGATGGAGGTATATAAAACATTTTGCAGCAGGACTAAGCTGTGCAGAGCTTGAGCGATGGCAGTCTGATAAATAAGCACTCTCATCAAAGTGATCTGTTTTCAGAAGTATTTTTGTGTTCTGTCAGATAGGTACCTTATAAGGGGACATGATACACAAAGAGGAAAGCACCCATTTAATATAACAATGAAAAGTTCTTCAAGAGTTTAAATGTTTAGTCTAGGTTTTGGTTTTTTTTATTGTTGTGGTCAAACTTTGAAGTATCATCCTCATGCAACAGGAAGTGAATATTTTGCATATCATTTCTGCCCTCTTTTCTGGCATTTCATGGAAGCTACACAAATGGACTAATTGCAAAGCGTAATTGATGCTCCATTATTTTTTTTTTTAGTTATGAAGTTTTGTGGCGAACAGCATTGCTAGTTTGTCAAAGTATTTAATATTTTATAACAGAAATTGCAGTCTGCTGCCATCCCCAGGAAGAGTTAAGAAACTGTTTTACTTGCTCAAAGGGAAGTACGGACCGCCCCATAAGTATCTTTGTCAAAAATATTCCACAATCCATTGTGACCTATTCTTTTCTTGATTAACTACTGAAATATCTTGAAATGAGAGGTTCAGTTTCCAATATAGATGCTTCCAGTAAGCTCATTATTGTGGGTTGGCTGTTTGCAGTGGTGATGGATATCGCGCTTGTTGGCACTAGTATAGAACAAAAGGAGTGTTGTTAGCCCAAACCATTCTTCTGACTATGATATTCTGTTTCCAGGGCAGAAACGTGTTCTGAAATTGCTTTGAATTGTTTAATTGTAATGGTGCCTTTCACAAGGAATTAATTATGTGCAAGCAGGGCAATGATAATATGTGACAGTCATGGCTGCTGCTATGCTGCTCCATTACATCTTGTTTACAGCAATGAACATGAATTGTGTTTGTGCCAGTTGTTCTGTGAGGCATGAAACATTGGCTTTGGCAATGGAATAGTCTGCATTTTTAAAAATAAAACTCAATAGTTTTGAGTGTCCTGAAGTTTCAAAGTTTTCTGGTGAGAAGAGAGAAGAAACGAAAGATTTGCTTACTGGTGGGTATTGGAAATCTCTGCTGAGTCAGGACACACTGAGGCAGCAGGTAAGACACAGATGTAAATTAACCAAAAGAAGAAAAATGGCTTTGTGAACTGGACATCTGTCTCAGATTTAGGAGATCTGGGTTCAGTTCTGCCACAGATATCCTTGAGCAAATTACTTAATCTCTATACTTGGGTACCTCATCTGTTAGACAAGGTAGAACAACCATTTTGCCTGTCGCAACTAATAGCTCTTTAGAGCTAAGATTGATCCTAGCTCTCTACTCCTACAGCAGTAACTGCAGTAAGGCACTGGTCACAGTGAGCCCATCAGGTTCTACAATACAAATGAATGCTAATTTTAAAGCTATGCAGAATATAGTGATAATAAAGTGGTTTCCTTAATATTTTTTTCTTTAATGATTAATTAGCATATTTTCTTTAGAAAAGGGAAGTCTGTGGCTGTAAGTAATTTATTAGAGGGGGATAAAGGGGAAAAAACTAGCAGAAAAATGGAGAGAGAGTATGCAGTCTTTTATGCTGAAGCTATTTGAGAATTGAAATTCAGAGGGGTTTTAATGGTGTAGTAAAGGTATCTGAAATTTGGAGCTGGTTAAGGCCCTGGACTTGGGATCTCTGCCCAATGGCATAAAGAGCCAGCTATGACAGAAAAACATAGGCAGGGAAACTGCATAAAGAAGAACAGAGTATAATACACTGCTATTCCTGCTGGATAGATCATGGGCCTACTAGCAAATTCAATTGGGAAGCTGTAAAAACAAACGAAAACCCCAGCATTCAGGAGCAGGGGAACTACTTGTCTTACAGTGAGAAGCTTTGATGCAGTATTTATCAAGAGAGATAGTAGGCTTAGAAGAACCTCAGGACATAATTTGCTGCTTTCTGGCCTTTTTCTTAAGATGATTTAAATAACTATCTTTTATGAGCTTGATAAAAATTTTTGTGGGTTTAACTTCACAAAGTCTCATCTTCATTTATCAAGCAATGAAAACTTGGGGGGCGGGGGGGGGAAGCAAGAAAAATGCAGGGCCACCCCTGTATGTAATAGAAATCAGTTCTGAACCATTAGAACTCATGGGAGACTACAGTTTTTATGAGACCTGATGATGCAATCTGAAATCAAAGAGCTTCTGCATTTCCACTTTTTCTGCACTCTTAGCGCAAGCCGAGGCAATGCATACTAATGAGCTGAGGTAACCACCAGAAAGACTAAAGGAGCAAACATATTTGTTACAGTCTTGGAGATGCAGAGTAGTTGTAATAAATTTTGCCTCTGTAACCATCCATCATTCAGTTTGAACACTGAAACTGCAGTGCCTTTTCAAGAAAGATAATGCTGTTATAGTACAAATAAAGGCGGGTGAATCCACTTTGCTACCTTTTAGTTTGCCTTGTGTAATACCAACTTCTAGATTTGGCTTGGTGAGAGAAAAGAATAAGATTTTTAAATTTAATATTTTTCCTGCCTGTTATGCTTTGATTCAGTTGCCTATATTTTGAGCAGAAGCAATGCAGGAAGAATACTTTTTTAACGAAAAAGGAGAAGAGGCATGTCTTTTCAGATGCCTCCACTAAAATAAAGAAATGTAAAAAAATTTTTTTCACTTATTAATGAAGGAACAAGAGTGTAGGGCAGATGGTTTGGGGTTGGTTTGTTTTAAAATTTCAGTCAGTTTTGCTATTTTTGATTTTAAATACCTCATCAGCATAAGAACTCCATCTGTCAATCTGGAATCACAAAGAAAAAGAAGAAAATGTAAAAAAAGAATCTTTAAAATCTAAGCTGTACAAGGCAGTGCTGACTTTCTAGCTCTTCCTGATACAGAAGTGAAGATTTAAAGTTTGTTCAGAAAGTTTATATTGTTAGAAACCATTTACACATATGGCAGTTGAGAGAAAAGGGGGTCGTGGGTGTCTTCAGTGTAGTAAATCACTTAGGCCAATATCTCTGAAAAGCTGTTTGTCTACACCAAATATTTAGAGCATGTAAAAAGATAGGAAAGAAAATACATACGTAACATATTATGCCTCAGGGGAGCTTTTATTCTCAGGCTGTACTTTAACTAGCAGAGATAACATGAACGTACAGTTTGAGAGATCTAACAGTGGTTTAGCTGAAATGCTTGGCCTCTGCTTGCGCATACCTTGTTACTCTGTTAGCTAAACAGTATGGAGTGTTTCACAAAATTTTTTTTCAAGTACAGGCTAAGCCTGAAATGCCAAATTCTTACTAATGCTCAATAGATTCTACTTGTTATTTGTTTTGTAATTCTAGTGAGAAATGCTGTTAGTACTTATGAGATTAGAAAACCTCTCTGAAGACTTATGGGGTTCAAGTCTCAGTTTCCCTGCCTGCCCATGCTCAGGGTGAGAAAGTCTGAGCAGGTTTCAAGGTGGCAAACTTGCAAAACAGGTAGGTCATGCTACGCGCCCATGGGGCTAAATACAACCTTGGGAAACCAATCTGAACCAGGTATTTGTGTTCTCAGTTCAAGATTCAGGCAGTAATCAAAAGCATTTACTTCTAACACTCCCTAGGTCTTCAGTTCCTTGAAATAGAAATTGCCTGAATGTTCAAACATGGATTTAGATGCCCTGTTGAGGAGATAATGTTTGTCTTCCAGCTGAGTTCTCTTGCTGTATGACTTTAGACATATAGCTGTCCGATTCTGCTTAATTCCCTAAAGAAGTCTACAATGCACAAGGTCATTGTGGTGATCCACACAGGCAGCTGCATTAGACTGGATGGTAGAAAGCAGCAGAACAAAGTGACTTTTACAAATATCTCGGTGTCATTTCTCCCCAGCAGACCCTTATTGGTCTGAAATAATTTGATTCCCATACACAAGGAGAAAGGTCTTCGTGAGAAGATTATGGGGTATAATAGATATGTGAATTCACAATCATCATGTTGAAGTTACACTATCAAACATTGAAAAAAGTAGGTCCCAAGAAAGAAGGCTTAACCACAAAGATGCAGGTGTAAAATACAACCAGGTATGAGGTCTGCAGCTGTGTTCTTTACTCTTCCAGGAGAAAAGAAAGTTGTCCATGCTGCTTGGGAATGTGACTTTCCCTGTGATTCTTAAATTCCCTTGAATTTTGTTAAGATTCAAGCAGGGAGATGAAGAGTCTTCTCCATTTTTTCCTGTATGTTTTACAAACTTGTTCTCAGGTCATGCAGGACATATAAGGCCAAATCAACTCCTGGGTGAGGAAAGCCCACAGCCTAATTCTCCTTTAATATTTTTCCAGTATAGTTGTGGATTAAATACAGGAAGAGATCTCATTTGGAAGCAATCTCCCTGATTAAAGTCTGAACCAGCCATATTTACTTCAGATAACTCTGGAGAAACTTTTTAAACTTTCAGGTAAGTCAAACAGAGAAAAAAAAAAAAAAGCAAAAAAGGACAGAGAAACCACTTCAAATGTTGCAGTGACAAGAAAAAAGAGCTGCCCTTAATAAAAATGTTGCATTATACCTTTTGGAAAAAATAGCCTACTGATCTGTCATCATTTTTTTCCTCTCTCTGAAGTATTAGAGACAGAGCATCAGCTGCGAACATCAAAATTGGTGGAAATGTATCAGTTTAAAATTCATCTAAGAATATAGTCCTTTATTAGGAGTATTATTATAGCTCTCTTTTTTGCAGCTATCTTTTAGAAAAGCTGGCAACTTGGGGTTAACTTTCTGTCAAAACCCTATCATTTTCCCACTCCCACCATTCTTCTTTGCTGAAGCAGCCTGACTTGCTCTACAAATGTCATTAGTTCCACAGGGAGACACAGACCTTTGAATGTCGCAGAACAGTCTATTATTCAGTACAGTTATAAGATAATCTTTTCAACTGCTGTTTTCTGGTGAGAATTCTCAAAGACAAACCTATAAAAAACAGATGCCAGTCTTCAGTCACTCAGGAATTTTTTCAGTTAAGAGACTTTTGCCTTATCCACTGGGACTTTGATTTTTGGACACAGATATCAAACTAACAAAACGCACTATCAGTGACAGGCTGCACAAAGGTTTGTTTCTTTTTCCTTTTCTTCCGATACTTTACAATTCCCAAAATACTCAGTACCTTCATCTGTCTATCATTTCTGGGAAGAGTGCTAACAAGAACTGTATTGAACACATTCTTAACACAGCTGTAATTAAATATATAAGCTGAAACAGAATGATTTCAAAGTTACTAAGTATATAAATAATGCCATTATATGTGAGAGGTTTAAAGCTCATTCTGTCTGCAGCAAATGTCCTCTCTGCAGGATGTGAGTTACAATAACTTGCTGAGATGGAGTTGCCTTTTTCAGACAATAAACCCTGGACGTACGCACACATGTGCTGTTTTCCTCAGAAAAGTTCCCCAAAAGGCATATGAAAGCAAAAAATAATGACTAATGTTACTAAGGCATGATCTGTAATGCTCTTTCAGGTGTAAGTGGTTTGGGTGCAAGGGAAGGGAGAAGCTGGGTGGAACATAGCAACTTAGACATACATGGGGCTTTTTCCTGATGCTGGGCTGAACAGAGATTGTCTTATCTCCTAGCACAACCCAGAATAAACCAACTTTTTGTTTTATAGTTATGGCTACATGAGAACTCAGTATCAGTCAGCATGTCCGCTGTATCATAGTGCCACGTCTCTGCCTGTAACACCTCTGTCACTGTCCAACCTTATCAGTGGAGTCAAAGAGGCAGCAGGGAAACCAGCAGAAGTCTACTATGGACTGTATTCTCATTATCTCTCATATTAGCACAACTCATCAAAGCAATATGTATGCTGACAGGAAGTAGACACCAGAACAGCAAAGGGAAGCATTATTGTGGGGATCTGTTACAGACCGCCTGATCAAGAGGACTCTGCGGATGAAGTGCTCTATAGACAGATAGGAACAGTCTCATGCTTACAGGCCCTTGTTCTCATGGGGGATTTCAACCACCCTCATATCTGTTGGAGGGATGGGACAGCCCAGTAAAAGCAATTCAGGAGGTTGCTCAGTTGTGTGGAAGGCAATTACCTTCTGCAAGTAATAGAGGAGCTGACAAAGGCAGGTGCCATGCTTTGCCTCATGCTCACCAACAGGGAAGGGCTGGCTGGAAATGTGACGCTCCAGGGCAGCCTTGGTTGCAGCGATCACGAGATGGTCAAATTCAAGATCCTCAGGACTGTGAGAAAAGCATACAGCAAGCTCACTGCCCTGGACGTCAAGAGAGCAGACTTTGGCCTCTTCAGGAACCTGATTAGCAAGGTTCCATGAAATATAGCCCTAGAGGGCAGGGGGGCCCAAGACTGCAAGACTGTTAGTTGATATTCAAGGATCACCTGCTGCAAGCTCAGGGGTGTTGCAATCCAGCTAGAAGGAAGTGCAGCAGGAGAGCCAGGAGACCTCCTTGGATGGATAAGGACCTGCTGAGGAAAATTAGAAGGAAAAAAGAGGCTTATAAAAGGTGGAAGCAAGGACAGGCGGCCTGGGAAGAATACAAGGATGTTGTCCAGGAAGCTAGGGACCTGGTTAGGAATGCTAAGGCCCACTTAGAATTAAACTTGGTTAGGGATGTTAAAGATAACCAGAAGGGATTCTACAGGTATACTGCAAATAAAGGACAGACTAGGGACAATGTGGGCCCTCTCCAGAAGCTATCGGGAGAACTGACTACCGTGGATTTAGAGAAGGCTAAGGTTCTTAATGAAATCTTTGCCTCAATCTTCACCGGTAAATGCTCTGACCACACCACCCAAATCTTGGAATGCAGATGTAGGGACTGTAAGAATGAAGACCCTGGGCCCACTGTAGGAAAGGATCTGGTTTGAGACCATCCTAGGGACCTGAATGTATACAAGTCCATGAGACCTGACAAAATCCATCGTGGGTCCTGAAGGAGCTGGCCAATGACGTTGCTAAGTCACTGTCCATCATATCTGAAAAACCATGTCAGTCAAGTGAAGTTCCCAATTACTGGAAAAAGGGAAATAAAACCCTCATTTTCAAAAAGGGGAAAATGGATGATAAGGGGAACTACAGAGCAGTCAGCCTCACCTCTGTGCCTGGCAAAATGTTGGAGAAGATTCCCCTCGAAGTCATGCTAAGGCACATGAAAAACAATAAGGCAGTTGGTGACAGCCAGCATGGCTTCACTAAGGGGAAATCCTGCCTGACCAATCTGGTGTCCTTCTATGATGGGGCTACGGAACTGATGGACAGGGGTAGAGCAGTTGATGTCATCTACGTGGACTTGTGCAAAGCGTTTGACACTGTCCTACATGACATCCTTGTCTCTTAGTTGGAGAGATACCAGTTTGGTAGGTGGACCACTCGGTAGATAAAGAAATGGCTGGATGGCCACATGCAAGGAGTTGTGGTCAATGGCTCAATGTCCAGCTGGAGGCCAGTAATAAGTGGTGTCCCTCAGGGATCGGTGTTGGTATCAGTCTTGTTCAATATCTTTGTCAGTGACATGGACAGCGGGATTGAGTGCACCCTCAGCAAGTTTGCAGATGACACCAAGCTGCGTGGTTCAGTTGATACGCTGGAGGGAAGGAATGCCATCCAGAGGGACCTTGACAGGCTTGTGAGTTGGGCTGATGCCAACCTGATGATGTTTAGCCATGACAAGTGCAAGGTCCTACACCTGGGTCAACACAATCCCAGGCACAGGTACAGGTTGGGCAGAGAAGAGATTCAGAGCAGCCCTGAGGAGAAGGACTTGGGGGTGTTGATCGATGGAAAAATGAACA
>JANRGW010017666.1:0-22876 GCA_024733675.1 Psilopsiagon aymara
TGTGTGGCAAATTACCTCTGCAGGTTTCTGTGCTAAGCAGCCGAACCACCAGTGGGGGAACTGGTGGAATTTACTGCTGCTGAGAGGAGGGGCAGTGGTGTATGGCTCAAGGCTGATCATGATACAGTGCTTGGATTCTGAACTGCGCAAAGCTGAGTCATAGCAGCAGCCGATGATGATTTACAGAAAATGTTATGTGCTAAGCACAAGGGAAAGTACACAGAAATCTGGTTTGGGGATTTTTAATTTTTTTTTCCTAGAGAAAGGACTTAAAAAATCTGCATACTGTGTTTCCTACTGCATTAGACTGATTGAGACATTACATTACGTTCTTGGGAAAAACTGAGCTAAAGAAATCATATGCCCATTTCCAATAATAATGCTGTTGGTGAAGAAAACTTAAATAGCTCATACGATAAATTCTATGTTATGATAATATAGGAAATGTCTCATTAGCAGCCAGAAATTTTCTAGACATTATCTTGAGAGGCTTAAAATTTTTCGACTTAATCTCTAAATAATGATGGAAAGCATGTATAGGATACTAGTGGAGGCACTTCAACTGCAAAGAAACTGGAGGCTTTTCCATTGTATTTATTTTTTCCTGCTCTGCTCACTGCTTGCTCTTCCATTACACTGTTAGTACTATTGTACAGTTGTTACAAGCCTAATGACACAGTAGGATCCTGAAGGAATAACTTTCAGATTATTTAAATGCAGTACTCTGCAACCTAAGGCATACGCATTTCGTGTCAGACTGTTTTCTAGAATCTCTGTGTATCATAGTTTATGAGCAAGAGGTATGCATTTCTTTTAAAGGTTTTATTAATGACTAGGAAAAAGACTTATTCTGTGATGGGTATGCCCTGAAAAACTTAGAGTGAACAGATTACATTATTAATCTATAATTTTGCTTATTTTATTAATCTAATGAGTAATTGCTCTGGAAGGAATAAATAGATTCTACCAATCTGTTTTAGTAAAAATAGTTTTTGTACCTATTTTTTCTCCATTCCATAAAAGAGATGAATGGGAATCTCAGAAAAACCATAAGTAACAATTGCTCAAAATAGTTTTACATACTGTTTTGATTTCAGCTGCAGTAAAGTTAAGTTTCTTCCTAGTAGCTTGTGCAATGCTCTTTAGTCTGAGAACAATGCTGATAATGCACTGATGTTTTAGTGGTTGCTAAGTAGCACTTATCCTATTCAAGGACTTTTCAGTCTCTCATGCTCTGCCAGTGAGGGAGGGGCACTGGAAGCTGTGAGGAAGCAGACAGGGCACCTGACCCAAACTAGCCAAAGGAGTATTCCATACCACAGCACATCATGCCCAGTCCAGTATATAAACTGGGGAGAGTCACACAGAAGAGACCAATTGCTGCTCTGGTTGGGCTGGGTATCAGTCAGCAGGTGAGGAACTGTATTGTGCATCACCTGTGTTTGCTGGGTTTTGGTCCTCCCTCTTTTTCCTGTTACTATGCTTTACTTCAGTCATTAAACTGTTCTTATCTCAACCCATGGGTTTTACCTTTTCCTGATTTTCCTCCCCGTCCCACTGGACGGGGGGGGGGTGAGCAGCTGTGTGGTACTTAGTTGCCCGCTGAGGTTAAATCATGGCAAATATTTAATGCAATTAAAGAAGCTTTGTGTTTTGTGGTTTCCGATACACTTGCCTATTGCTCTGCTGTCAGATTAGTAAATCTGTGCTACTGCTTTTTAAAAGTATAAAATCTAATGCTGCTTAGTATAAAGTACAGTAATTATATGTCTGTCTTCTTTAAAATGCCATTTTATTAGTCTAAGGTACCATTCACATCTATAAAATATTTTTATTTTATAGGTCTTTTATCTTTTGGAGTAAAGGAGTCTGCATGGGTGAATAAAATTTTCACTGCTATTAACATCTTGGTCCTACTCTTCGTTATGATTTCTGGTTTTGTGAAAGGAGATGCTGACAACTGGAAAATAAGTGAAGAATATCTCATAAACCTTACTGCAATAACAAAGTAATATTTTAAAAGATCAATTTACTTGCTCATATTCCAAGCAATTTTCTGTTATACTTGCTTTAGAATCACAGAATAGTTAGGGTTGGAAAGGAGCTTAAGATCATCTAGTTCCTGCCATGAGCAGGGACACCTCCCACTAAACCGTGTCACCCAAGGCTCTGTCCAGCCTGGCCTTGAACACTGCCAGGGATGGAGCATTCACAGCTTCCTTGGGCAACAAGGAATAGTGATATTGCAGGTAATAGGTCAACTAATAGGTCTGTTGCTGGGAATGATAAACCTTTTTATTCCTTTAAAAATATTTTTTTTTATTTTCTTGTGTGTAGTTTCTTTTAAAAATCATCTTACTTCAATACTGTTGTCTATATCTATTTGAGGGGTTACTGGCTTCTTGCCCTCAAAGCATGTAATAACTGTAGTTTGTGAGCATGACAATTGTGTAAACCATTAGTGTTTTAGTATATTTTTCCACAAACTACAAAGTGAGTAAGATAATAGTTACTTGAATCAGGTACTCTTCCATTTACTGTCATTTTTGTCTTATAAACCTTGCCATCAAAATGTCTTCTTGTGACATTTTGTAAAGTAGAACTCTTTCTTGACAAGAGCACTTTAACATGTATTTCCAGAGTGGTAGGAGAGCAGAATGGATGTGTTTGAGCTACCAGTAATTAAAAAAGTAAGTTATGTTTCTGCTGTATTTCTGTTTTTAATAGGAATTTTTCATCCTATGAGAATGTGACAAGTATATATGGGAGCGGTGGCTTTATGCCATATGGTTTCAGAGGGACATTGGCTGGTGCTGCAACCTGTTTTTATGCTTTTGTAGGATTTGACTGCATTGCGACAACTGGTATAGTATTTATGTGTGTCTATATATGCATACTTATTTCTGTCCAAAATAAATTAGTTGTTACTTTGTAAGTCTGGGAAGTGTTTACTATACATTTTTTTTTTCTGCACAAATCTGTTATTCACCTGCTCACTTTTACAGTTCTCTGAGATGAGGTATTTCTCCTAAGTGCTGGCTTGTGTATAGCTAATAGAGAATGAGTACACTGAACTTACAAATTGGAGGTAAATAACTAGAAATGATAGGCTTTGGATACCCTAGATATACAATGCATTTAATGTCCTTTAGTTTACTTTCAATGCTATTTCTGGCAACAAAATACTGAGAGTTGTTCTGTGTCACTGAAGCTATTTCTTACAGGTTTTTAAAACTTCTATTATAGATATGATTCCCATGGCTTAGATTAATGGATGATTTGTCTCTGATGTTATCATTTACAGCTGAAGGTGGAAATGAGTAAGACTTTTTGGTGGGGCGCTTTTTTTCCCTTTTTTTCAGGAGAAGAGGTCAAGAATCCTCAGAAAGCCATACCCTTTGGAATTGTGGTGTCCCTGCTTGTCTGCTTCATGGCATATTTTGGGGTTTCAGCTGCACTGACACTTATGATGCCATACTACCTACTAGATGAGAATCCTCTGCCAGCCGCTTTTGAATATGTTGGATGGGGTCCTGCAAAATATGTTGTGGCAGCGGGATCGCTCTGTGCTCTGTCTACAAGGTAAAGACATTGAAATACGAATTTTATTGGGAAAAGCTGATGGATAATATGTGAAGATTGAAATACATGTTCATGCATTCATTTTGAAGGCTCAGATCATTCAAAGTATTACCAATAAGTGTTATAAGCATGCTTTAGACTTTTGCAGGTCTTCATCACAGTAGGTACATTAAGTTCTTTTTTTGAGCTGTACTGTTTTTGAGCTCTACCTCTTTTGCTTATTATCCAAAAGTTGTTTGGTTTTGGTTTGTTTGTTTGTTTGTTTTTTTATTAAACCATGTCTTTTTAGACATGTGACCTGCAAGTTATCTTTATCAACTGATAAAATAAACCTTACTCACTTTGTTCTTTCTTGCTGCATACTCCTAATGACTCAGCAGGTTTATGGGCTCTGTGTATTTGCAGGCAAAATTGAAGAGATGATTAAGTATCTCCACTCCTCATCTTCGTTGCCTGTCTCTGTTTTCCTCCAGTAGCCAGTCTGTCTTCTGACATCAACCCTTCCTGTGGTATCTCTGTGGGTATTTGAGATGTGGATTGTAGCTGTGAAAATATAATATATTCCCCTTTGTAAAAGCATGGATGTAACAAGTTAATGTGTTAGTTTGATTAAAAAATCAGGGAGGGCAGGAGATATATTGATATGTGTTCATCTATATTTCACCCCATATAATGTAACATGGTATAAACCTTTCATGGAATAGAAAATTGCTTGATACTTGAATTTAGGGATAGAAAAATGCTGATGCCAGTCTGCTACCTGAGGTTATGTAGGTAAGGAGTCATTTACATGTGCTTCAGTGATAAGAATACTGGCTGTCTTTCCAT
Organism: Psilopsiagon aymara; assembly: GCA_024733675.1. Taxonomy (NCBI): domain Eukaryota; kingdom Metazoa; phylum Chordata; class Aves; order Psittaciformes; family Psittacidae; genus Psilopsiagon; species Psilopsiagon aymara. The sequence continues at coordinate 4,411 of JANRGW010017666.1, forward strand.
AAAGGAAAATTACATGCTTGTTGAAGCACTAACGCTAACAGCACTCCAAGATAACTCTGTAAGCATTAGCCTGAAGAAGATGAGCACACTGACTGTGGACAGTAGTTTAAAAGAAAGGAATATTTTAATGTAAGAGGATATAAGTTGGTGGGGCACTGGAACAGGTTGACCAAAGAAGTAGTACAAGCTCCATCCCCAGCAATGTTCAGGGCCAGGCTGGACAGAGATTTGGGCGACATGGTCTAGTGTGAGGCATCCCTGCCCATGGCAGGGGGGTTGGAACAAGATGATCTTAAGATCTTTTCCAACCGGAGTCATTGCATGGTTCTATGATAGAAAAAGGAAATAGTTCCAGAAGGACATTTAAAAGAATTGTAGGACTGACTGAAGAAAGTTGTAGTTACGCAGTTCATTCTGGGATTACAGTTACTTTCTGTCTAGATGTCATTGTCCCCTTCAGTTTGGAGGGGTTTACTGAATTTTTCCTTCATATTGATAAATAGTAAAAGTGATGTATAAGCACACAATAGATTAAAGAAATTAATACTGAAACCCAAAATGAACTGAGATAGTAAAATGCTTTTTCAGAAGTCCGAACGTTGGCCTCTCCAGTGTATTCTGAAAAATTATATTTACTCACATGGGGAGGTTAATCTTTCAGTCTGTTCACCGATGTCAGTTTAGAACAAAAAAAAAAAAAAAAAATTGTATTTCATATTCATCAATTTAATGGTATAATCAAGAAAAAAAGTTGGGATTGTTGCTTTTGGTCCATATATTTACCTCTTATTTTGTTATGCTGTGAACTTGGTTCGTCAGGGTAAAGATGTTTGTTAATATTTCCATTATTTATGTGAGTATACTTAAACAGGTATGATAAATACATTTTACAAAGCCACAACTGCAAAAAATTTGGCAGGGGATTTTAACAGTATTTGAAAAATCAATTGTCACCATGGTTCAGGAAACATTCTTGGAAGGGCAAATCATACACCAAAATCAGTTCATGTGCAATGAAACTTCTCTCGTGAGTCTAACCTTAATGCTTGTGTGTCATGAGCATTGTTGGAGGTACATAGCACCTGTGGTTGTAAAAGCTGTGCCTTCTGTAAGTCATACAATTGATTCCCTAAAGTAAGAAAGTCAACCACTCACCTGGTTAAAAACTAGTGTGCTTGCACAGAGGTTATACTGGCTATGATTTCGCCTTTTGTCCTTCCAGTGTTTCTGATTTTCTTTACAATTATTTCACTTGCAGGGAAGGAATCTGCCTAATTTAAGAAATATGCTCAAGTTATCACAGTTTGAAAGCTTTCTGTGTCCTGCTAATAACATATCTAAATTAATTAGCTTTACTTCAAAAAAAACCAGCAATCTTTAATGAAGCTTGCTAGAGGTTCTTTAATCAAAAGAAATAATGTGCCCATGGTGCTTACTTTGAATTACTGTTTATCAGCAGCCTCACATGGAAATTCAGAGTGTAAGAGATGCTGCTAATGCTTATTGATTTGCTGCTGCTGACTGGCGGACTTCTTCCAGGAATACTAAAGCTTAATTGCGTAGTTAGTGTGACCTGAACATGACTCAGGTCCACTAATACCTAAGAACTACAGTGATGGCAAGTTATTTTGCTAATCTGAATTCTCTCTGATGAAGCAATTCCATTGCTTAAATTAATAAAAATAAAAATGGGAGAGGGGCTAATCAACTTTGCAGAGAAAAAGACATTTCTTTTTTTGTCTGATCTGTAGTATCTTGGGATACAGGGCTTTCTGATTTTTGTCTTGCAATCATAATTTTTATTTCTATACATGTCATTAATTAACATTGTTTATCTTGTCCATGATTCAACTCTGCATGTACTGTGTTTGCCATGTTGCATGTGTTTGCTTTTTACTCAGTCTTCTTGGATCCATTTTCCCACTGCCACGTGTAATCTATGCTATGGCGAAGGATGGGTTGCTTTTCAAATGTCTAGCTCAAATCAATTCCAAAACGAAGACCCCACTAGTTGCTACTCTATCGTCTGGTGCAGTAGCAGGTGAGACTGAGAGTTGATCCTTGTAAAGAAAGGTGCACTGCTAAACAAATGCATATATGGAAATAAACCACTGTTGTGCAGCTTTGATTTGCTTTGGAGCGAATTGGTCGAATCTGATTGTTGTCAGGTGAAGCAGGCTACCAGGAAAACTTTTCTTTACCACAGATTTTGCATTCATTGGTTAATCTCAAGTGCTTTAAAAAACTAGGTTCAAAGTAAACAGCGACCCGAACCCAAGAACATCAGTCAGCCGAACAAAAAACCAGGAGCAGCAACACAGAGCCTAAACCAAGACCATACCTAAACCCATTAACTCTTCCAAGCTTTTTGTGTAGTTGGGTTTACCAGTAAAGCATTGTGCTTTTAATAACCTGTATTTGAACTATACATTTTTCTGTTCTAGTCTTCTCGGCTCTATGTTCCCCTTGCCCCGAATTCTGTTTGCCATGGCACGCGATGGTTTACTCTTTAGTTTTCTTGCCAAAGTGAGTAAGAGGCAGGCACCAGTTTATGCCACCTTGACAGCAGGGGTCATCTCTGGTAAGCTCTCAAAGCCCATGTTACTTAAAACTGAGATTTAAGCACTCTATGCACGTGCATGGTACTTGATATTTTTGAAAAGGGCTGCTTGTTAACTTCCCTTGCATGTACAATGGGAATAAAATCACTGAGTAATCAAAGGGTGTAGGAACTCCAAATGATGCCAATCATGGTGGTGGTGATGCCCCTAATGTCACAGAATTCACAATGATTTTTTTAATGTATTTTTTTTCAATAGTGGTCCCTTGTATGGTGAATAAAATGATTACTTAATCTGGGTCCCTTAGGCTGCTGCTCTTCTCACAGGGTTTCCTTGTCTGATGTACACCTATATCTTTATCACATGTATATGGGGGGGGGGGGAATCACGGTTTTTATTATAAGACGTGAGAAAAAAAATCTACATGTGCAGCCAGATGAAACTTTGTGTAAAATGGGAAGATTTTTTTCATTTTCTGCTGAAGACAATGATTCTGGTTTTGCATAGGCTTACCCAATTGTGGTTGAGGGGGTATGTATGCGTGTTGGGGGTTATATGAGTATCACATACATGCACACTTACTTTACCAAACCAGCATTTTGGGAGCTGTTGCCAACGCCTAATGTTTCACAAAGAGAAATTCTTAACATGCAAGTGTTTCAGTTTTGTCCACACTTCTTGCAAAGGTACATGTAACTGTGCCCAAATTTCATTTTCATTTCAGTGGGATGTCTAATGACACAGGAAAACTGGAACCTCCAAATGAAATTCAAATATGAAATACATGCTTTACAAGATTTAGCAACTCTGGCTAAAATTGATATAAAATAAGAGATTCAGAACTGAAAATAATTATAGTCAAGGTCATCCTCAGATGCCACAAGACTGGCACTGCTCATGCTGTGTACTTGACAATAATGTGGGAAGGCACAGGCATTGTCTGGGTAGTGCCCACATGAAGCATTATTACCAGTTCCTTTTGGTCAGAGTGCAAATAAATTGCTTAGGATTAATTTTATTGTTTTGACTTTGTTATTTGAATTAATAATCTTGAGATATTCCGTGCAGTTATGTGAGATTAAATTAACATCTTTATCGGAAATCACAGAAATGACGGGGAGAAAGAAAACCACATTGCCCAGCTGGTAAACTGATTGATGTAGTTACACAGCCCTGCCTATAGCTATGCAGCAGCCATCACTTGCACTGCTTTTTGACAGTTCGGGGAATTTGGTGTGGCAACAACTTTCCTGAAGACAGCGTTATCTACTGCTGGAAAAGCAGTAATTTCTTCTTCTATTTTTAAAGTGATGCATATCTGTTAACATGTGGTCATAAATAGTTTTGACAGTATAGTTACTGATCTATGCAACAGCTTTTATTATCTGTCTTTTCATTTGTAGCATGGGTAGTTTCATAGCTTGAAGAAATGTTAAGATTAGTTGTTTGGCCCCTTAATTAAAGTTATCAGGCAAAGACTACAGCTGAGGCAATTGTCACGTGTTATTACTGTGACTTACCTTTTCACAGGCAGCAGTCATGATTGCAAAACTCTGCACATAGCAGAATGTTTTTCTGTCAGTCCAACGTTTCACCATAAATTAATCTCCCATTGTTTCTTGCCTACAGATTTATTAACAAGCACATAAGTAGAATATAAAATATTTCTGAATATAGAAAAATCTGTGTGCATATCCATGCAGTTCGTAAAGACTATGTTTAAATTTCTTTTGATGTTGAGGTTACTGAGGAATCAAAAGATTAAGTATTTTTAGATTCTTTCCGCATGTCAATAATGTTAAAGAATACAAATATTTTAAGAGCTTCTTTGACTGCATTTATTCCAATTCAGTTAGTGTTAGCCTTTCATTTAGTGGCTTGTGCCAGTTTCTCTATGAGCTATGTGTGTCTGTGTGCAAACAGCATTGACGAAAAAGACATTCCATAATATCCAAAAGACACTGGTGTTAACTTTTATAAACATAAAGACTGCTATAATTACACTTGGTACCATGGAAGTCTCTGCCTCTGTTTTCAGTGATGTTAATATTAATTCTTATGAGAACTTGCTGGCCTTTCCTGAAGGCCACTTAAACTTAACCTTTTTTTTTTTTTTTTAGTAAGATATATTTAAAAAAATAAATTTAAAAAAACCTACAAAACTATTTTATTTGTGATAACTCCTAAAAGTCCTCTTTACATGGAGCTCGCTCTCACCTCAGCAGAGATTTTACACACCGGTCACTTACTGGATCAGATCACTTTTCCCTAGTTTTGCAGTGGGATCCATCTTCTCAGCTTTGGTGAGACTCTGTTGCAGGATCTGAACCTTATTCTATGGAAATGTATTTTTAATGTGGCCACAATTCAAGAAGCCGTGTATGCAAACACTTATGTCCAAGTAAGTCCAATACAAAGTGCCTGATTATGCAACATGACTGTAGGGCTCATCAGTGTGTATCTATATGAATGAGATTCCCAGCTGTAGGGAATTAGCTTTAGGAATGTTGGCGATGACTTCAAAAATGCGTTTTTAAGGAGTACCATGATTTCACTCCTATTGCTGTTAGTAAACCAATGTAAAGTTACACAGCGGCCAGATTTTAAAATCTTAGCTCTCAATATGTCTTAATATTAAATCTTAGCACTTATGGTTGGACTCAATGATCTGAAAGATCTTTTCCAACCTAAATCATTCTATGTATGTCAGCCTCATATAAATTTAGTATTTTCCTTTCTCTTTTTTTAGCTGTAATGGCATTTCTGTTTGACCTAAAGGCTTTAGTGGACATGATGTCTATTGGTACACTTCTTGCTTATTCACTTGTGGCAACCTGTGTCCTTATTCTTAGGTGAGTCAAAAACATCCTTTTGTATTCTACTGTGTTTTATTTTGTGTTGGTCAGTATATACACAGAAGTGACATTTACAGAGTCTGTTTTCTGCTAGATAGGTCAGTGGTTAAAAATTAGCTGTATGTGTATAAACAATCACTAAGAAGAAGCTTGAATTCAGTTCAAATTCATTGTTGCAATAATTTATATTTTAAAAAGACTATGTTATTCCATAGTGAATGATTTAACATGTATTTTAAAAAATATACTTAAATTTTAACAAGGCAGATGTAAAATTTCAGTTTGTGCCAGTTTTTGGGCCTCTTACAATACAGGAAGCAAGTCAGAAAGGTTCCCCCTCCCCTTCCCTGCCATTGACCACCAGACTGTGTCCCCTATTTTTGTACAAGACTGATCATATCTTTGGCGCATTTATGTAGCTTAAAAAAATGTACCAAAAAATGCCCAAGCCCCAGCAAAAATTGAGTTGCCATAGTTTGTTTATATATGAGAGTGACTAGCAATATATGCTGCTGCAGTGTAGTTCTAAATTGGGAAATTCTAAACCTCTACTGCCACTAATTTAGTGTTTAAATATACTCCTAGGGTCATATTGCTTCAAATCCCAAAGTAAGCTGAATTTATTTCTACTATGTTCTTTGCTTTATGCATAGGTACCAACCCAGTTTAAGCTACGAGCAACCAAAATATTCCCCAGAAAAAGCAGCTTTGGCTGCATCTGAAAGGGAATCTGCAGTAAGTGAATCACAGATAAATATGATACAAGAGAAACACTTCAGTCTTCAGGCGCTGATTAATCCATCCAGTTTACCTACTGAGCAAACTGCAACTACAGTTAGCTTTTTAGTGGGTCTGTTAGGTAAGTATTCAGCTGTCCAAACTCATGTAATATGTTAACATAAATAATGGAATTTTACTAAAGGCAAAATTAAAAATCCAGTGATAACATACCTTCTTTCAGTCATAATTAATATATCATTCTGCAGAATGCTTCTATACTCCTTGATGGATCTAATCTCTAGTGTGGTATATTTTCCTTTAATTAAACATTTTCACAATAACATTTCATACTGAAGACCTGCTATTGTTCCTCTTAAAGCTACCTTCCTCATCAATGCAAAGATTAAGTGACCTTTTTCCTATTTCCATCATTTTGTCTTCACACAGCTTGCTTGGTTTGTGGTTTGAGTGTCCTCACTACATACATGAATCATTCCATTGCTAACTTGGAGCTCTGGAGTATTGGCCTTCTTGCTGTGTTCATGACATCCTTCATAGTTACCATTCTTCTCATCCAAAGGCAGCCTCAGAACCAGCACAAAGTGGCCTTTATGGTGAATAACATTCTCTATGTCATTCTCTAATGAGAGGTTTGGATGTATTCTAGCAAGTGGGAGAGGGGCACTGCCACTATTTCAGGTTTTTGCTGAAAGTAACAGTAGTGGATGGTCATGGCTGAATGCCTGTGCAGCCCAGTCCAGACCTCCTCAGGACTAGAGAAAGGGTTTTATTGCCCACAGATCAATTTTATGACTTGTGTAGGAGCATGGCTGCAGAAAATGGCTGTACTGCTGATGTTGGTGTGAACAGCTGCTATTACAACAAGGAGGCCTGACAGCACTGGTCATCTAGATATTCCTTTAGGTACATCCTCAAAAGTGCACATTGTTGAGATCCAAGCAATTTTAGACAACAATTTAAGCATTTAGAAACTGGAAAACGATTCAGAAACTGATCAGTATACAATCACTTGTCTGTGTTGTGGGCAATACCATAGTCCATAGTACAGTTCATACCCTCCAGAGTATAATCCTTTCATTTTCATCTTTCATTTACATTCTAAGATTGGAAATGATAAAGTACAGTGGTCAAGGTCAAGGACTCCAGTGGAGCTGGGAGGCATTTCAGAAAGAAGGGATATATTAAAAATAGATAATATTTTTCAGTTGTAGAAACAGGAATTAATTCGTATATGTTCAGCACAAACTGGAAAGCTTTTCTACACAGCCTTAGAGAATACATGTTAAATATAGTGTATTTCAAGAGTTTAAGATATGTAGAAACTGGTCATTAAACCTAGTGAAGAAGAAAAATTTACTATATTCCAATAAAAGTCCACCTCAATTCTTTTTTAGTGATTAGATGTGTCACCTCTAGTTTGTGTTGTGTAACATGCAGAAACTGTATTTAATATATATGTGCTAAATATTTCCTTTTAGGTTCCACTAGTGCCATTTTTGCCATCATTAAGTATCCTGGTAAATATTTACTTGATGGTACAATTAAGTGGAGACACTTGGATCAGATTTAGCTTATGGATGGCACTTGGTAGGTATTTCTGTTCATTTCAGTCACTTTTCATATCAAAACATTGATCCCATCTTAGAACATTAGATTCTATTCCTTCAAATACTTGGAAAGAATTTTGTTTTAGTAAGAGTTAGCTGATATTTCTCATCAAAAATAGAGCATGCTTCAGAAGTAGTATTTATATGCAGTCAAAAAAGCAAGTACAGTTTTGAGGTAACAGAAAGAATCGAAGTTATAGGACTGATTCAATAAGCCACATTTTTTCTCTTAATAGAGCTAAAATGGTGCAGAAACCTGTTACAAACAGGTATACCAGTCATTCTCCTTTAAGATGTGGAAAATTTTATTAATTCATTCTAGATATAAATTAGAGACAGCAGTTTCCATGACCTACTAGAGTATTTAGTTACACGAGGGTGATGCACTGGAATTTCCATAGAAATAGGAAAGACCTGAAGCATGAGCTCTGATTCCGATACCTGAAGAAACTTGCTTTGGAAATTATATTCAGCCAGAGAAACTAATAACTAGCTATTTTTCTAATGCACTACTTGCCTGAAAACACTATGATTTTATTTTTTTGTTTTCCTTTTGGAAGGCTTCCTCATTTACTTTGCTTATGGTATCAGACACAGTCTTGAAGGTCATCGTAGCAATGGAGATGATGAATCTTGTTCAGAAAATAGTGGGTTGCAAGAAAAGAACCCTGTGGAAGAAGTGGATGAACCTGAAAATGCAAATGAAAGTGATCAGTTTCTTGCACATGAAAGGACAAGTGAATGTTAATCTATGCCAGCATGCAAGTCTTTTAAACTTTTAATTGACATTTTTACTTGTGGACTGAAATTTCAAAAGCTTTCTGCCAATGTTGTGCCTCTTGAAAGTGTTTACTACAAGGCCTGTCTGATATTTTGGACAATCCATCTTCAGTATTTCAAAGCTGACAGCATGGTGATTAATATTTAAACTAAAACAAAAACCCAAACAAAAAAACCCAAAAGAAATACCCTTTGGCAAGCAAAATTTTGGATGTATTATTTGAACTGTCATCCAAAATCACTGGCAATCATAAGATATGAAGAATTTTAGAGCTATCTTCAAGAAGTTCTGAATATTTGATGCTGCACTGTGAACAGAAGTGTCTTTCGTGCCTTCTCTTTATCTTTGTTACATGTTTTGGTTGCAATCTGATAGCGCTCTTCTTTCTACAGAAGTAATGCTTATGGGAGAGAAATTCCAGACAAGCCTGGAAAGTATCTGCAAAATGAATGGTAATTGTATAGATCTGATAGTTTGCAAAAAGTATAAGATCCTATATATATGTAAAAAGAATTAATTGCTTATCTTTACTAATCAGTAGTCATAGAGAAATCAAATGATAAAAGTACTTCAAAGGCTTTGAGTCCCTCTAAATAGTATTCCAGATTTCTCCTCATATGAATTCCTTTCCTTTCAGATATGCTGTGTGTATAAAATAATACTCCCAAGATAAGCTATGGGTTGGGTTTTTTTCCACAAAAGAATCTGGGAAATAACACGTTGGTCACAGTATTGACAGTGACATTGGTATGTGATTTAGGAAGTTTGGCGGTTTTGATTTCCAAAGGGCCGGGATTTTATCCCTGACTACGTGATTTGGTACTGACATATAGCAGTCGTCAAGTTTTCTTCCTTACTACTCATTTATTCCTGTATATTCTGTTCTCCTTTATCATGTGCCAGAGCTGATATTTCTCAGATTAGTTGTTACACATTGTTTCTCCTCAAGAAAAGTTAGCGCACAGAATCCCAGCCTTCCTTTAGGATGGAAGAGAGGTTAAGGAAACAGAGGACCAGGCTTTGGAAAAAATTCTTGTCAAAACAGTATTTCAGGGCTTCACGAAGCCTTAAGCACACATTAGCACATCAGTTATTTGTGAGCCAAGCCTACATCCACAGATCTATTCATGTGGGTAGAATAGGCAAATGCTAATTTATGTAAAGAACCAAATTGTTGCAGCTGGGTGAGAAATTATTTTAAAGCCGATGAAAATGAAACTGTTCTTTCAACATGTCATGTTACCTATCAAAGGCTCACAGGCATCTTAACACTTTTTCTCAGCCAGTAGAAGTATCAAGTCCAGTGAAGAATTCCACAATATGATGTTATTTTGCAAGATGATGTTATTTTGCAAGAATGCATTATAAAAATTACTTCCTGAAGTGTGACTTGTCTTGGACTTTCTCATGGAGAGTTGCCATCTGTTGCCAGTACTCATCATTGGTATTAATCTTCATTGTTAGCAATAAAAACTTTAGATGCCATGACAGCTATTGTGGCTGACAGTGAAAAGTACTTTTTTATAATAGCTGGAATTTCACAAAAGAAAAAAAAAAAAGGAAATAATTAAGCTGTCTTTCTCCTGTTCTTTTTCACAGCAGTAGATTAACACTTTTTAATATTAGAACAACTTCTGTTATTGTCTAACAGTAGTGTGCCTAAATGCTGAATGGCAGAAGGTTTCTTGACAGAAAACCCTGCAGAGAGAAAACCAGGTGGGATACCTGGGCTGGTTTTCCCACCTTGGAGCCAGGTCTGAGGTTTTCAGCGCCGTGCCTTCCTTCTCAGCTTGTAGTGAGAGAGGCGGGTGGTGCTGCGCTGGCAGCAGCCAGTGGATAGATGTGTGCTGTTGCATCAGCGGCCTCTACTGCCTACACAGCATTACGAGCAGCAACCGGAAAAATTTAGGAGGCATTGCAACTGAGTCTCCAGCGTATGCATCCTCCAGCTGCAGCTGCTGTTGTCCTAAGGCCCGTTGTTACTGGTGGTCCTTAAAAATGGAAGGGGCACAGTGGATAAGGAAAAACTCTAGGGTAGGTGGCAACGGGATATTGCTTTCTAATACATCCTAATCATAGAATCACAGAACAGTTAGGGTTGGAAAGGACCTTAAGATCATCTAGTTCCAAACCCCTGCCATGGGCAGGGACACCTCCCACTAAACCATGCCTCCAAAGGCCTTGAACACCATCAGAGATGGAGCATTCACAGCTTCCCTGGGCAACGCATTCCAGTGCCTCACCACCCTTACAGTAAAATCCATCCAGAGCTGATCATAAGTTACAGCTGCTTCTTTTGATGACTGAGTCACTTTACAAATGCCATTAAAAAAAGACTCAAATCTCACATTTGACTAATACAAATAGATGATATGTTAAGTTAATATTCGGTTGATAGAAAAGGACAGGAATTCTCAGGGCAGTTTGTAGGGCTATTGATAACTTTCAATACCTCTGTTCAGTAACTGAAAGAGCTGTCTATGTCAGATGGATCTGTTGTTGTTGTTATAATTGTACTTATCAACTGGGGCCCATTTTTTTTGCCAAAAAAGACAAAAGAATTGTATAGTTTTGTTTGAAATAGTAGAAATGTAGGACTTTCAGGATCTTGAAAGAAACACAGTGTAGTGATTCTTAGATATGTCAAAACAGAGGTTTTGTTTATAAGTAACCAGAAAATTAATTAAATGACTGTATGTTCTGTTGGTTTTAATCTGATAAGTATCTGAAATAGAGAAGCTAATGCTTTTCCTCATCAGCTACAACTCTGTTGAGCATGGCCTCCTCAGTTATACTTTTGGAGGACCTCCTTAACTTGTCTTGCGCAGCACTCTCAAATTCTCAGCTGTAGAAAAAATGCCATTGCTGTGGAAGTGAGTGCTCAGGTAAAGCTTTTTCATGATGTCTTTACAACCTACTGTGGAACACAGTTCTTTTAAAATCCCTTACGCATCTCAGTGTGTGGGGACTTGCTTTTTCCTATGGTTGTTGATGCTGCAGAGCAGGCTAGCCAGGCTCCCAAGATGCAAACTGCTGCTGTTCTGTGATGTGCAAGTAAGACCCCATTTGTACCTAAGCCCGACATACAGAATGTATGTTTGCATGCCTGACTATGTGTTCACATCTGTCTGATATTATCCCATAGTTATTTTGATGTACTGGTTAAAATAACTTCTGTACTGCACTGGAATTTTCCCTTGAAGGGATTCTGTCAATATAATAAACTTCAATTAGCGAAGACTTCTGGATATAATTACAGAAAATACATTTTCTAGCTTATTTACCTAATGGATGTGTCAGCACTTTGTATATTGACAGTTCCCACTTTCATCTGTATGAATATTTCTCCCCCCTGCTTAGAGAAATTAATTATATGAAAATAAAAGAAGGTGCCGGTACAAATACTGTTAAGGGAGATGGGAGCAGCTGCAGCCCAGGAACTATCCACTTAACTAATGAGATATAAAAGGAAATTATGGGTTATTTTCAGATGCTTCAACTGTGCACAGCTTATTTATATCTGTGTGTAGCTAAACTCATTATTAGGCAGTGGCTGAGTAAGAACACGACAAGCCAGAAATCAGATATTTATGCTAATTTTGGACTGTATTTGTATACGCAGTCTTGAAATTCCAGATGCTTTAGTGGGACTTTGCAGGAGCAAAGGAGGTGGCATGGTAGTCCTTACACAGGAGCTGTGTATGAAACAAATCCTGATTTTGTTCTTGCATTTACTGTATGTATTTTCAGAGAGAGCAGCTGAAAGCGTGAGTTCAGTTGAATTAAATGATTGTTGCTACTTTTTAACGTGGTTGTTGATGTTGTAAATTGTTCTGTACAGATAGTAACGGTATGTATTAATTCAAAATATCTATTATTGGAGGTAGCTTATTGGAGTTTTGTTTCTTTGTAGAAAAAATCCTCCAAAAACATTACTTGCATTGGTACATTCTGGATGTGGCTTTAGATAGAGGAATTATTCTTATCCAGTTGGATTTAAGAAAGTAAGCCAAAGCATATTTAATGGAGAATAAATAAATCTTTTTTGTTCTGAGGGATAAGAGTTATAAAGCATTTCTGTATAGTTCATGTTAACTGAAGCTATCCTCTTGTGGTATTCCAGTCCAAATCCTGCCATAGGAAATTTTATAAGGTATCTTAGATTTCATTGTCTTTTATCCGGATAAAACCATTTTGTTAAGAATAGTATGTTTTTTTCCTGCACAACAAATGCTGGTTAGATTCCTGAAATCTGTGTACTATGCTTATGTCACAATGTGTTAAAGCCCTTTATATTTCCTGCTGTTAGAGTGCTATCAGTAATAAATGTCTATAGTAGAGTAACTTATGTACTTACTTATGAATTTAACTATGCCACCTGGTCTTCAAATGATACAATGAATTTAGAATCAAAACATGGTAAAATTTAAATATATATTCTATATTTTATTAGATCATAAATGTACAAATATAGCCACCTTACCCCTAAAATTAATGCAGATATTTATATATCTATTTAAGAAATAAAAGGCATACTGTTTTCATGGAGGTTTTAACAAGTGCCAGTATCAAATGTGCCATAAGCATCCTGAGATACCGAAAGCAGAACAACCTGGGTGAAATCCGTGAGAGTGCAAGAAATCTGTGTGGGACTCTGCAATTGTTTTAATCAGGTGTGATGCCTTTAATACAGAGGTGCATTTTGTACAGTAGGAATTTAATTCACATGACAGCTCGCACGTGTTACTTGATTACAGAGAAAAACTACAAGCACCTTTTAATGCTCTCAGGCCCTAACTCTTTCTAGACTTGCCAGCAAGTCTGTGCCAATTGCAGTGTGCTCATTTAAAGCGCTGAGATTACTCACTGTTAAGCAAATACAATACAGCAGATGGAATTTCATATAATGTAGGATACTTGTATTTTGTTTTCAATGACCTGTGCCTTTAGTATTTCTTTCTGGTATATGTTTTGAGAACCTCTGCATTTTTAGTAGTTGGACCTTTCAAAAGCTTAATATAATGCCTTTACCATTTCCTGATCAGTTTTTCTATTCAAGTTTTAGGAATTTTGAAAACATTAGCTAAGTTGAAGGTTTCTGTGTTTTTTTCATCATAAAAAAACTATGTGTATGAATATCTCTATTTTTATTGTCATTTGGACAAGTTCTGTTTGTATGTTTTCATTGAGCCTTCACCAAGTTTAGTTTGAGTCAGGACAATGGATATAAGGATTTGAATGGTTAGGAGGGATATTTTTCTTTTGTGTTACCAGAAAGTCAAGCATGAAATGTGTTACATATCTTTAAGAGTAGTTATGTTTTAAAGAAAGGTAGTGCTCATATCCATTTTAGCTTTTCTCTTTGTTCATATGTACATTGTAGTGATTATTTCTGTATTATATGCTGCTGAGCATATAAAATGTAGATAGAATAATTATGATGCAACTTAAGGTACAAATTCATATTTCATTGAAGTGCTCTACCAAAATGAAAAGTCTTGAATTTTTATGGATGTAAAAATGCTTATATTTAAGAATATGGTGCTTGTTTTTTCACTTCTACAATACAGTTGTAATCACTGATATTTTTAGTTACCTTTCTTCCAAACTCTGATGGAAATTACATTGCTCTTCATTTACTGTAAAATGTGCTTAATGGGACAAAGATTGTGCATTTGTTCCATATTTTTTAAATAAAGCTGAATATTACTTGTGCTTCATACTGTAACATAACTCTCTAACTGTAACCCCTGTTACCACTGTAGTTTTAGTAAACACTAAAATTATCATTAGTATGTCAGGTATCTAATGCCATGACATCATATAAACCATAACTCATTTAAAATAAAAAACACAATAACTTGTCTGATTTTACAGTGGAGAAAAGAACAACCATGTTTCATGTTTAAATCTTATTTTTGCAATAGTCTGCAGATGGGGATACTAGCAGCGTTTCTTTCATACTTGCTTCCAAGACCTCAGGAAGTCACTGAAGTAGAGAATAACACCCTTTGATTTGGGCATTGTGTCTTATGGTGCCAAACCAGAGCTGATGACAGGTTTGATTTCCAGAGGGAGTGAATAGTCCTCAGCATTCATGGTTGCTCAACTTTCTGAAGCACCAAGCCTTGCCCTGGCAGCATCCAGCCTCAGAGTTGGATGGGTAAAAAACCTGTTGTCTCTTTTTATCTCTTTTTTTGAGGAAGGGAGGGAAAGAAAAAGAAAACTTTGAACAGTAGTGTGGTTGTATTGGGAGAATAAAAGCACGAACTAGAACTAGATGATCTTAAGGTCCTTTCCAACCCCAACTATTGTGTGATCCTATGAGTATACTACACTTCTTCTCTGTAATTCCTTACAAAGATTTCAAATGATTAATGATTGTACACATAGATTTACCAAGACTGACCTTGAAAATCTTGGTCCTATGAAGCACTGGTAATATGGCCATTGATTTAAATGAAAACGAGTCATTCTGCAAGTATCACATTTAAAGCACTGGGCTGAAAAGATGTATTTAATATATCAGTTTACTTGTGTGAAGAGCTAGGGTCGTTACAAGAAGGTTTACATTAGTTCTTGTGACTACAAATGAAAATGTAACTATTCTTTTTATTCACACCCATTTTAAACTAGGAAACTTAAAATTCATAAAAATCACTTTATTTCTTCATTATACACATCCATACAGGGAAAAGGTTGCCAGCTTAAATATGTCTTAAAATTAATGCAGTCTGAGTGTTATTTCAAAGTGCTATTACCCTGTTTTCCAAAATATACTAATATTTGGAGCTCAGCCATTATTAGGTCACTGACCTACCATGTGTATGAAAGGAAAAGGGAAATTTTGACCTAGGAAGGCACATAAGAATTTTAACTAGCAGTTTTGCAGATGACAGGCAAACCCCCCCTCTTTTCAGAATAGAAAACTTGGTGGTATTCTAACAGTTTAAACTGGGAAAGACTTTTAAAATACCTTGTAGTAACAAAAATATCATTTTGCCCAATGTGTCACAGGTAACTGATGACATGTTTGGGTTATGCTGATGAGTACTCAGATCACTGCATAAAACCCCTGAGAATTGTAATAGAACTGTAGAATGAAAAAAAGACCATGAAATGTCATCATTTTACTCCACACCTGGGCCCTGCTGGCTCTTTTACTGCTACCGAGGTACTCCAGGGTGAAGTCTTGGAGCAGGCTCAGTCAAGCAGGTCTGGAACTCCACATGTGTATGTACTTAGGACGGTAAGGGAGCCTTATTCTATTAATTCTTTTTTTATTAAGGATGCAGCTAAAGCCCAGATTTCCTTTAAGATCTGTAAATGCTCTGCTCTTCTTACATCTACTGTGGCCAGTGGCACAGTTCCCCAGGTACTTCACCTGCACCAAACTGTGGTCTAGTCTACTACGGGATGTGCCTGTGACTTGTGTCAGCCATTATTTTTCCTCCTCTCAGTCCAGTATCTTCATCCTGCCCTGCATCTACCTTTGAGGTCCCTCCGGTCACATTTTCCCAACCCTTCTCCAAGGGTCTGGATTTCAATAAACAGCTTTTGAGAGCTCAGTGTGAGTCTAAACACACTTCCAGCAACTGTCAAATTTGCCGTGTTCATGTCTTAGCAATGAAGGGATAGCTGCACACAGTCAATTGCACATGAAGACTCCGTCATGGACTATGGAGCCCTAAATAGCAATGCAGACACTTCCTCTCGTTTTCCACTTTTCCTGAAGAAAGCATCTGGGGATCTCTTTGCTGTGGTGCTGGAATGAGTGGAGTAGTTTGACTGTACTTTTGCTGTCTTAGGTCAGCACTGATGTGTGCCTGCTGTCCCCCATAGGATCACTAAGGGCCATATAACCTATCACTCTACTCCCCTCTACAGATCCAGCTACAGACCCAAACAGCTTCCAGGTGTGCAAGGGTACCTATAGCAAATAGCAGCTGCCACCGATGAGCTAATTCCAGCACTAAGCCCCCACAGCGGTCCCTGGGGTCAGGACAGTTAGGGAGGCAGGCCCGTGTGAGTGCGCTGGGCCTGATGGAGGGCGGGCGCCTATGTCATTGCTCTCAGCTGCCTGCTCAGAAGCTGCGGCAGAGGTGGAGCTGCAGAGGCTGACACAAGGAGCCCAGGACTGACCGGTGAAACGCGGCAGCAGGTGCCCTACCGGCGCGACCCGCGAGGAGCAGGGCCCGCTGCCGGGGCGTCGCGGCTCTCCGCTCACTCAGCCAAGCAGCGACGGGCGCTGAGCGCGCACTGGGGCAGTACAGCCGCGACACCCCCAGCCCAGCCCCTGCCCCTGCCCAGCCCCAGCTCCTGCCGGCTCCTCCCCGCGCCGCGGTCCGTCGAGGCGCCACGAGGCCGCTCCCCACCGGCGCTCCGGCCTCGGCTCAGCCCAGCGCTCCGGCCGGTCCCGCCATGCGGCTCTGGGTGCTCCTCAGCCTGCTGCTGCTGCAGGAAACGCTGCCTCACGGTGAGCCGCGACCCCCGCCCGGTTCTCCAGCTTCGCCAGTCGCCTCGGGCTTTGCTTGCGGCTGGGCCCCCTCCCTCGCCCTCAGCGCGGCCGCCCCTGCCCCACTCGGGCCATGCCAGCCCCCGGGGCCGGGCCGGAGCCGTCTCGGGGACGGCGGGGCTGCCGTCCTGCTGGGCAGAGGCGGGGGGAAGGCGGCCGGCGCTTGGTCTGTGGCCAGCGAGCCGCCGAGGCTTTGCGCTCGAGGCTGAAGACGAGGTTTCAGTCTGTGCAGGGGCTGTGGGGGGAGGTGTTTGTCCTCACAGCAGCCGCCCTTTCTGACCGGGGTCGACTTTTGAGTCTGTGCTTAAATCTCCGTGTAGCCCCGGAGGAGGGTCAGTGCTGGATGGGCTGCTTAGGTTTAAACAGTAAATGAAATGGTTTTGTGCGCGGTTGTAGAGATTGACAGGCTCTGCTCCTAACTCAGTTTTAGGTTGTGATGGAGTCTTGGTGGGGAAGGCGGCAAGTTTCTGACTGGAAAGGGGTAGTCGTAACAGTTCTTCTTAAAGATGATCACTAGGCAGGAGAGAGGCTGTTTCCATCATGCAGAATGTAAACGAACTTACTAAAACATATTCAGATAAAATAAAAATCCCTTTGTTTTTCACCCCAGAAGGCCTGTGTAGCGTGTGAAAGGGCTTGTAGAAAAATTGGAGGCAGGCTCCGAGGTGCACGGTGCGAATCAGAGAGGGAGATACCACCAGCAGCCCGAGGGTTCATCAGGAAAAGTTCTTGTAAGAATGTAAGCCCTTCACCCTGAGAGCAATTAAGCACTGAAATAAGTTATTGGAGGAGGCTGTAGGGTCTCCAGCCTCTGTGATAGTTGGACAAGGCTCTGAGCAACTGAACAGGGACAGGAAAGGACTTCAGAAGCCCTTCCTATCCCCATTCTTCTTATGACTTAAGTGCAAAGGAGTTGAACTCCAGACCAGTGTGGTGCAGGAGTTGATTTCTGCTGAAAGACCCACTCTGTGGGTATGCATTAACACATCAAGAAAAGTGTTTCCTATTTGAGGGGCAATAAAAGCACAGGATGAGAAATGTCTTGAAACTTGGGCAAAAAATCATAGAATAGTTAGGGTTGGAAAGGACCTTAAGATCATCAAGTTCCACCCCTCCCTGCCATGGGCAGGGGTACCCCCCACTAAACCATGCCACACAAGGCTCTGTCCAACCTGGCCTTGAACACCACCAGAGATGGAGCATTCACAACTTCCTTGGGCAACCCATTCCAGTGCCTCACCACCCTCACAGTAAAGAACTTCCCCCTTATACCCAATCTAAAATTCCTCTGTTTAAGTTTAAACCCATTACTCCTTGTCCTATCACTACAGTCCCTCCCCACCATCCCTATAGGCCCCCTTCAGATACTGGAAGGCTGCTATGAGGTCTCCATGCAGCCTTCTCTT
>JANRGW010017668.1:3272-19092 GCA_024733675.1 Psilopsiagon aymara
ATCTCTGTACGTCTTCTTATTTAAATTTCACATTCCTCGAAAAGCGGTTATTCAGTCAGTAGCTGCTGAAGAAGGCTCTTCTGCTGGCCCGGTGGCGGCGGCGGCCCGGCGGCGTTCTTCGGGGTGCCCAAGGAAGCCGGCGGGTTGAGGTAGGGATCTCCTACCAGATTCACTGTACACTGTACGTCGGCAAAGACCTGAACCTGTTGTACCTGCTGGGACACAAAAGAGAAGAGAGGACTTAGCGCGGCCGGGGCAGGGGCCGGCGGCGGCGGATCTGGGTACTACGTGAAGTGGAAACTCACTAGAGACTTCCTCTAGTCTGGAGCCACCCCAGAGAAGAACTCTTCTGTCTTCTTGTCCTATAAAAAGAAAACCGCTGCAACTCATTCGGCTCTGCGAGGTTCATAATGTTGCTCATCCAAAAAAAAAAGGGGGGGAAAAAATGGGATGTTTGGGGAAAAAACATCCCCAAAAAAACAGCCCAGCTGGGTGGAGGGGAGTCGCAGTATGGTGGCCGTGCCAGTGGTTGTGCCACGACGTGGGGTGGTAGTGGTGGTGAACGAGGTCCCGCGTGGCTGTTTGATCGAAATTAAGAGCTTTGGTGTGTCTCAGTGGCGCTGCCGCGTGTCCCTCTGGCTGAGCAACTGGGAAGGGAGAGGCAACGCCGGGACACTGGCGGATGTTGGAAGAGATGGGGATGGAACCGCATCGTCCCCAGCAGCGGGAGGCATCGGTGCTGCCATGTGGTTGAGCACATTTTGGTGGTGCTCAGAGGGACAGGCAGCATCTGGCAGTGCTGCCTGCAGGGGTGGATGCAGCCCCTGGAGCCTCCCCCATCCAAATTCCCTTATTCCACCACTTTTAACGTGGTGGCCTGGCTGCACCCCGGTGGCGCAGGGGCCAGCAGCCGCTCCGGTGATGGCCGAGCCTAGGAAAGAAACCATCCCCCTTTGCTGTCAGCCTGGAGCCAGGATGAGGGGCGTTTAACACCAACACTCAATTGTTGTTCCAGCTCAGCTGCAGTGTCACCGCTCTTCCACACCAGCGAGGAGGCTGAAAGCGCTCATGACAACAGTGCGAGTTTTGATGTAAAGAGTTGGTGAGCAGTGCTGGCACCCCCAAGGGCTGCTGTCACCCAATGCTGGTGGGACCATGGTGGCTTCAACCCAACCGGAGCCAGCCCCAGCAGAAACCAAGCGTGCTGAGCCAGCATGGCTGGCGACCCGTCAAACTCCTTGGGGTACCTGAGATGTGCTTAGCAGTTTCTTACTGACCTGCGCCCCATCTGCTTCTGTTTTCAAAAGGTCAGTGGAGGAAAGCTGGTTGCAGTAAAGGCCCGCGGGTCTCAGCGCCGGGTCATTTACCTGTCAAAAGCAAGATCCAGGCTCAGGCAGGAGCACCATGAGCTGCCCTCCCGAGCTGAGTTTTAGGGGGATTTGGGGAAGGGATGCTCAGGATGGGGCAGTGCTGAGGGCCTGTGCTGCCAGCATCCTCCCTGCACTGTGACCTGCAGGGTTTTGGGGCATCAGTGCAGGGATCCCAGTGGACCTGTTTCACTTTTCTCCCCACCTCCTGAACCTCTGCCTCATGCCACTGCTGGCTCCGGGGGCACCTCACCCCCAGGGACTGTGAAATGCCACCCAACTGCTCAGCAAGAGAGGGAAATGCCCACAGCTCAGCCTGTACATTGTGGCCAGCCCATGGGAGGGACCAGCCCCTTTCCTTGCTGAGCCCTTTGGCTTTTCCCCAGGGAGACTGCAAGCTGGAGCTCGCAATGTCCTGCATAAAACCAGCGGGCCAGGGGTTTAATGGTGCTGAGACAAACCCCAGCAGCTAAAATAGTTGGAGGTGTCTCAGTCTGGCCTGGGGAGGATCTCTCAGAAGGTCCTGTATCCAACCATGCCCCATTCCCAGTTTTCATAGCTCCCCAAGGATGCATGACTACAAATGCATCCACTACTAGCCCATTGCAAGGGCTGCAGGTGTGGGAGATGCTCACCACAGCCCTGCATTCCTTGAGGACACAGGGGACATCCAAGTGGTCTTAGGCTCCAGCACAGTGGCAATGCCAGTGGAGACGGGAGACCTTTGGTGGTTTTCTTTTGGACACTGGTAACCCTAGGGCCAAAGGAGTGAATGCGAAACCCCTGTGAGCTGGCTGAGCATCCCAGGGGCAGGGATGGCATGGAACTGACCTGCTCCGAGCACATGGAGTTCATCCCAGGCATCTGCAGTGAGTTCATCTGCATCTGTCCAGCCATGGGGTTCATGTTCTGGACGTTGGTGTTTCCTCCCGCCATGGAGACAGTGATGCTCATGTTGTTGTACATGCCCTGCTGGGCAGGCGCTGGCTGGCTCTGTCCCGCTTGGCTGAATACACTGAGGGAGGGAGGAAAAAGCATTCACCCTGGTGTACGTGGTGGGGAGAAGCACCTCGAGGTGTGGGCTGAGACCCCGGGGTGGCCTGAGCTGCCACAGCAGCAGGCCTGTGTTTTATGAATGCCAAGACTGACTGTGGAATAGTGGAGCAGGCAAGAACCCTGCTGGTCCTCGGGGGACCATGGAGTGTCAGGGAGACATTAGAGGTGCTGCCTGCAGCGAGGCTGAGCCAGCATGGAGGCTGGAGGAAGGGAGGTGGCTGCTGCAGAGTCATCTACCCTCTGCTCCCGCTAGCGCAGGGGGCTGCTCAGTGTGACAGGGCTGGTGGAACACCAGAGCCAAGAGACGGATCGTTACAGGACTTCTGCTGCATTAACGAGCCAGGCAGATGCAAAGCCCCAGCTGATGTGACACTGAGTTCACCTCTTGTTGCTCCTTCCCGTGCCCTCCTCAACACCCAACTGATCCCAAAGCTGCTCCAGGCAGGGGGACAGCCCTCCATCGCAAGGCATGAAGCATCCCAGCTCCAACAGAGCTCCCATCTCATTCCACCCAGCCCAGTAAACCTCCTGCTCTCTGCTGCTGGACCAGGACAGGCTAGCTGGGTTATCTGGACAGATCCAAGGCAAAAGCAAGGCACCCCATGTGAGGTTTTGTGTTTCTCCCTCTGCTCCATTCTGGAGATCTGAAGCTCAAACCTGACTCAGGCAAAAAAGGCAACAAGTCTGGTGGCTCTTCTGTAAGTTAAAGCTGGACACATTTTAGGAGGGTCATGCAGTGACCTGAGACTGCTGGTCTTGAGTTGATTTATTGTTGTGTTTTCTAAGGCCACTTTCATGAGACATAATTACACCACTAGTTTAATTAAAAATGAAGACATGCTTCATGTCTTGCTCAACACAAATGCTCATTCATTTAAACACTGTGGGGTTTTGGCTGCCTCCAAGCTGAGGCAAAGACACGGGCCCGAGTTTATGGTGACTTCTGGAGCATGTCATGGTAGGAGAACACGGCCTGAGGTCAGCAAGTGTCCTCAGCCAGGTGTCCCTTACAGGCACCACTGCCCCTAACAAGAGGATCATCACCTCAGTGTCAATGTGCCACCTCCTCTGTGTGTGTGTCACCTGTGTGCTCCAGGCAATCCCCACCATGATCTTACTTGCTATTCCCCATGGCTCCTTGCTGCCAGGTCTTCATGTCAGGTGACTGGTAGCCCGGTGTCGGTGGAGCCGGCTGCAGCATGGGGCTTTGTGAAGGTGGGAGCTGGGGTGACATCAGGGGGCTGCTGGGGCTGAGTGATGGAGCAAAGGCGGGTTCGCTTTGCTGACCCATGCCTGGGGAAGGACAGACAGTGTCAGCTGTGGCCAGACCCCTGCCAGCAGCCCCGATTCCCTCCTCCTCCCTTGCAACTGCTGGCATCAGACCAGAAGCATCAGCCGTGACTTTTGGTCTCGGAGTCTCTGGTTTTCATTTTGAGCAGCTGTTATCGCTCAAATGCAAATATTTCAGAGATGAAGGAGCAGGGAAACCCCCCTCAAGTGGTTTCCATCAGCAGGTGTTCCTCTTTAGCATCACACCTGGCTGGAAACTAGCCAGGGTAACAATGAGATGATGCCAAAGGGGATTTCTGTGGGGCTATTGCAGCCACCGAATAGTTTTGTCTACTCATCAGTGATGCCTGAATGTGAAGATGTTCAAGACAGTGCCCATCTGCACTGGCTCATCTCTCAGGAGCTTGGTGCCCACACAAGAGGCATTAAGATGCCTGCAGCTAATTTCAGCCATCCCAGTGAGGCTTTGGCTTTTTTTAGAGCACAGATATTTAACGAAGGGAAACGCAGAGGACTGCCTTGCAGTTCCATTTTCAAGGAAGAAGTTGTGGAATTATTTTCCCAAACAATAGCTGCTTTTTTTTATTGAGATTGAACCAGAACAGGTCCCCCTGGGAGGTGAAAACCAGAGACCAGACCAGCACGCAGGCCGGGTGAGATGGCTGGGTGAAGCCAGACAGCCTTCCAGTGCAGCCAACTGCTCAACGTACCTGATCCTGAATACTGGAAGATGTTCTGCTGCATCTGCGGGGTCATCCCGGCGCTGAACTGCCCTCCGACGCCACCCATCATCCCCCTGTTCACCATGCTGCTGCGGTTAGCCAGCGCGGCGGCCTCAGGGTTGGATGCCAACGGCGAGAAGGGGCTGGTGGAGGTGGGAGGGTTTCCCGGGGTCGTACCATAGTTTGGGGGGTAAGGGAACTGCTGTGGGGGTGCCTGGGGCAAGCGGGCGGCTCCGATCTGTACCGGGAGCCCGGCGGAGGGCGGGAGGTTGTTTCCGAAGCTCTGCTGTCTCATCAGGATGGCTCGCTGCTGCATGAGCTGCCGCTGCCGGTGCTGCTGGCTGTAGAGCTCGCGCTGCCGCTGGGCCAGCATCTGGGCATTGAGGGGAGGCTGTGGAGAAGGAAGGGGGATACCCTGGTCATCACCCTCCAGTTCTGGCACGCAGCTCAGAACACCCCCCGCCACGGGTGCTCCCCCTCTACAGCTCGGGGTGCCTGTCCTCCTTTTGCAAGGAAAGCTGGAAAAGCCCCAGAATGCCCTGAGCTGGCTCATTTGCAGGGCAGAGCAGCCTGGAGGTGTTGAAGATGAGCCTCTGCACATGTTGAATGGCAGTGCTCTAGGAGTGGTAGCATCGCCTGAGCCAGGAAACCAGGCTCTCAAGTCACCTGGCAGCCACCAACCTCCCCTCTCTGCTGCAGGAACCCCTTGTGCCCTCACTGAGATGCTCCCACACACCAGTCTGGAATCCCTCACTTCAACTCTTTTGGTTGTGAGATGTTAAACCCCCCTGCCATTCCAGGAGCTTCTCCATCACTATGGGCTCATTCCCCCTACAGCTGAGCCAGATGTGCTGGAATTGATCATCTTCAGAAGCCTGCCATCAGCAGCTGAAATCAGAGATACAACGGGAACCATTCAGACCCCTTCCCTACCACTAATGCTCCCCACAGCACATTAGGGATGCCACACCACTTCCCCAAAGGCAGAGGCTTCTCCATGACTTCTCCTCATGCCCAACAGCTGTTTTATCCACTTTATTAAAAGCCAAACTAGAACTTTAGGGGCTGAGGATTTGCAGGATCATTAAGAAGATTCACCAGAGATTCTGGTATTTAAAGGATGGCACCTGTTTCCTAAAGATCTTTCTCAATGAAACACATTAGCACATCCTTCTCTAAGTACTAATGGAGTATTTAAACCTTAAGCAGGTGGAGGAGCTGGAATAAGGGTGAAGAAGATAAACCCAACCCACAACATCTTATTTTGTAGCCACCTCTCTGCATGCAGGAGAATTTCTCTCTCCCATTAACAACAGAGAGGAGCGAGCCAGGCTGTGCTAACAGGGTGGGCACGGGATTAACCCCCATTTTTTCCCAGCTGGTGGACTATCCTGCATCCTACTTACCTGAGGTGTGATCTGCTGCTGCATCCCTGCCCGCATGTTGATACCCACTGGGGAACTGGCTGCAAACTGGTTGAGGATTGCCTGCCGGTTTTGATGGATCAGCTGGAGGGGAGAAAGAAAACCCAGGGACAACTTCAAAACTCCAGTGCAGGAGCTTTCCACCTATCCACCCCCCTCGGACTGGGCTGCATGAGCCGCAGGCAGGACAGAGGGTCCCCCCATCCCCCTGCCCACGGCCCTGGGATGTGGAGGAGGGAAGAATTACCTGCTGCTGCCCCTGCAGCCGCTGCTGCAGCTGAAGTCGCAGCTGGTTGGGGGCCGTCGGGGGTCTGCTCAGCGTCTGCCGGGGCTGCATGGCCATGTTGGTGGGGAAGGCGCCGCGGGGCGGTGGTACCTGCACCGGCATGGGCCCGAAGGATGGCTTCTGCCTCACCATGCCAGGGAAGGCGCCGGGGAGGTTGGTGGTGGGAGAGGCAGAGGAGTAAGGCTGGGGGTACATGCCAGGTTTCTGCTCCATCATGAGCGGCGGGGTGGCTTGTTGGGGCTGGAACCGCTCCGTCAGGGCTTCCAGCCCACCGCCCTGGTGAAGGCAAAGGGGAAGAAAACATCACTTTGGAGCTCCACTGGACACTGACCTCTCCTGGGAGAGCTCAGGGGGGATGAGGATGTGTCCGGCATGGGGCAGATAGCTTGTGAGGATGCTGCTGCCTGGGAACCCTCATCCCCAGGGCCAGGCTCCAGCCCAAGTGAGTGCATGTGCTGCATCAAGGAGAGCATTAAACACCTGCTCCCGGGGGCTTGGCAAACCTTGGAGGGATGGAAATAATTTCTTTCATCTTATTTGGGAGCAAAACCCAAAGCCAAGCTTTTTGCAAGGGTTCAGGGCTCATCTCCCTGTGCTGATGGGGGACAGCAGGGTAGTGGTAGGTAATGCTGCCTTCCTCCGTCTTCCTGCAGGGTCTGCCAGCACTGAGCTGTTTGTCTGGGCTCCGAACAGAGGCATGCTTTGTTGGACAGACCCTACAGCTTGGAGGATTAATCTGAATCACAGAATCACAGGATGGTTTGGGTTGGAAGGGACCTTAAGGCTCATCCAGTTCCAACCCCCTGCCACAGGCAGGGACACCTTCCACTAGACCAGGTTGCTTAGAGCCCCACCACAGCTTCTCTGGCTAACCTGTGCCAGTGCTGCACCACCTTCAAAGGGAGCAACTTCTTCCTAAGATCTCATCTCAATCTCCCCTCTGTCAGGTTAAATCCATTCCCCTTGTCCTGTCCCTACAGGCCCTTGTCAAAAGCCCCTCTCCAGATTTCTTGTCTGCCCCTTTAGGCACTGGAAGCTGCTCTAATGTCTCCCTGGAGCCTTCTCTTCTCCAGGCTGAACAAGCCCAGCTCTCTCAGCCTGTCTCCATAGCAGAGCTGTGTCAGCCCTTGGACCGTATTGGTGGCCATAAGAAATAGTTTGTGCTCTCTCTCCTTTCCTGTTTTTGTGCAGTCCAGAGGCTCAGCTGGAGGCAGAGGGTCCCACCTGCCCCAAGGGTACCTCAGACACAGCCATGTCAAAGGGTGGGAGCCGTGAACCTCCAGGACCGGGAGCACTCACAGGAAGCACAGCTATACTCCTGCCCTGCTCACAGACACCCCTTGCTAGTATCTCATGGGAGACAGCACCTTTTTGGTCTATGGTACAGCCATTCCTATATGAATGATCCATTTTACAGCCAAGGGACAATTTCCACACCAGCAGATATTCTGCACTGCTCTAGCTTGGCTCAGGCACAGAAGTGTGCTGTTTGAGCTATGAACCCATGGAGAAGTAACAGCTTGGAGCCAGAAGCCTGAATCCGAGTCCCACCAATTAAGAGAAAGCTGTGTTAAACCATCCACAGCACATCCCCACATCCCATTGCCTTTGGTATTTAGGTAGATGGTGCCCATCAAAGCACTGAGGCTTGAAGGCAGGGATGAGGCTATGCGAATGGTGGTGGGGAAAAATCTCTTGCTTAGGATCAATTAGACAGAGCTTATACAGTTCAAGGACTGGATCCTAGGACACAAACCAGCAGAATGCAATGGTCAGAAATGACAGACCTGTGGAAATGAGGGTTTTTTACTCTTTTCTCTCCAAACTACCCAGTTTCCAGCTGCCTCTTGGTTAAACCTGGTGTGGATCAACCCATCCCACCATGGCAGCAGAGAGAAGACAGTGGGTTTGGTGAAGTCAGGGGATGGGAACCCCTACCTGCCAAGAACACAGTCTGGAGGGAAACTACCAACACGTTTTCTTCCCAAAGATGCCTTTATGCTGACATGTTGTTTCTCTAAAGATGTATTTCAAACAAATATTTCATAGAACTATTTAAAATATTTCTGAGGTTCAGCCGAAGCCATGGAAAAAGCCCAAGATTCCCACTAATGAAATGATCCCTGGATGGAAGAAAAGCTGGGTCAGGGTCCAGACAGGAGATAATCCCCCTGACCTGGGTGTTCCTTGGCAAGGGAAGTGCCAGATCGGTGTGGGGATGCTTGGCAGCATCAGGTGCCATCCGAGGGCATCTCAATCCAGCGGTCAGATGCTGCTGGAGCCTGTCTGGTGCAGGAATGGGTTGCTGGGGAGCTGTGCCAGCTGAGTCTGCAAAACCCTTGTGAAAACACTGAGCTGTTGCAGCTGCATCTTTGGCAAAAGCATCTCTGATCCAAGGCTGAACTCCCTATCCCTAACTTTCACAAATAAAAAAGGGCAGGTGGTGATTTTGGAGGCACAGTCTTGGGAAGAGAGATGTGGGAAATACCCCACTAAGGCATCAATTCACTGACAGGTCCCCCAAATTGCCAATGAAAAGATAAACCCTCGCAGCAGTGCAGCACAAGGCATCCCACTGGGGGTACAGGAGGAGATTTGCCACCTCTGGGCTGAAATGATGCAGGACCAGGCCCAGAGCAGTCGGAGGGATTTGCTCTGAGAAGCTTCTTTCTTAGGACATCCCATTTATCAACAGGCTTTCAATTCTGTTCCTTGTTTTGGAAACAGCATGTGTGTGAGCGCTACGGGGCACGGAAAAAGCAACCACTTGGAGACAAATCCCAAGCGATCCATTTCATTTTCCATGTCCCTTATGAGCTCCCCTGCAGCCCGCTTCCTCCCCATGCCATGCCCTGTTATTTACGAAACCCCAGACCCTTCCAAGGCATCTTCCCTGGTGGGTATCTGCAAAGAGGGAGCCTCCACTGGAGCTCAGCTGCAGGAACTGGGGCCCCAGCACTATCCGAGGAAAAGCAAACCTCAGTTTTGTAGTTTTTCCCTGTGGTTCAACCCAAGACAGAAGGGCAGCTGCACTGTAAGCCAATCTTGATAGTAAGGGCTGCACGGTTTCATACCAGCGAGGCCATTAGATATATTATTAGGCAGCACAAGCCAGGCTCAGGAATCCCAGGCTGTGGGATTCCAGCTGGAAGGCTCCTCCGTGCCCTAATCCCCCTGGTAAGGTGGGGAAGCAGGACAGCCTGCCAGCTCTCCCTGTTACATGAGCCACCCGGGGCTGAAACTGCTCGGCCGCCTCTCTGCCAGGCTGCTGGTTCTCATGGGGGATGGAGTTTGAAAAGCAGAGAAGTGAGATATTGTATTTCATGGGGCTACTTTCCAGCTTTTTTGGCGTGGGGGGAGAGAACAGCGTGGTGTTAAGTATCATCTCTGAATCTGATGCACTCGTGTGTTCCCACTCACATCTGGCCTTACCAGATGTTGGAAATCCTCCTCCACACTCATGTCAAGCCCCAGCATCTGGCCCCGTATTTGACCTTCAGGAGGTCCCATGAGTGGGTCTCTCTTTACCTGGACCAGTTTGTCGATCCCCAGAGCTCGATCCAGCTCAGCCAGCTCCGTCTCGTCCTTGCCGCTGAGGAAGGAGACGAGCTGCTCAAGCAGGGCTTTCTCATCATTCCGCCCCTCCGGTGTGGTGGGAGGACACAGGAGCTCATCCAGCTGCGAGGTGATGCACTGGCTGCAGAGAGAGGTCAAGAGGAGGCATGTTAAGGTTTATGAAGCAAGGAGGAGACTGAGCAGGGAGATGCTTGAGCTACACAGCTCCTGCGGCCGTGGGGACTTGCTCCCACCCTGCTGCATCATGCAAACCCTACGGGATGCAGCCCCATCCCCTGGCTCTGACACTGGCTGAGCCCACTGAAGGTCAAGCCCCATGTCAAAACCTGCTTGTAGGGATGAACCTCTCCACAAAACAGTGTTTTGGGCAGTGTTTCGGTGAGGTTTGGGAAGAGAAGTTTGATACTTTTGCAGGCTTTGCTCCCATAGGCATTTTGGGCAGGACAGCAGGAGGCAGAGCAAAACTGCCGGCACGAACGCAGGGAGGCTTGGATGGAGCTGGAGCAGCTGGAAGCAAAGCAGCTGAAGGCAAAAGGGATCCTTTGGGCTGCAAAAATACGATTTCTGCAAAGCTCGCTCAATATTCTTTGGGAATAAGATTAATATGTAATGAGAGACATTCCAATGATGTGACTAATTGGAGTCAATCGGATTTGCCGGGTCTGTCAGGATGAAGAGCCGTGGCACATCATGCTCACAGAGAGGCACCGAGGCGAGGGCTTGAACATGCCAGCAGTTCCCAAGCAGCAGACATGTTTATCCTTTTAGCTCCAGATGAGGACCAGATGTACAGCAAGGAACTGAAGCCAATCTGACCGAGACCGCTGCAGCCAACACACGCAGCCTAATCCAGGGAAAAGAAAACTCAGCACTGAGACTTCTTAAATTGCACAGCACGAACAGAGAGGGAAATGGGGAGACAGAGGTGAAAAGCAGGGCTAGGTTCACTCCATAGCCAACATCCCTGGTACTTGCTGCTTTTATCAAATCCAGTTTTCCAGTGCTGAGGCTGAAGAACAAAGTTTGCTGCACAGACATCATTCTTGATGAGGAAGGAAGGGACAGGCTTCTTCTCCACATTAACAGGCAGCTAGAGTTAAAATTCAGGTTGGCACCATCTCTTCAGCCCATGCTGGACTACTGCATGGATGGCAGAAAGGTGGTTTATAAAGAGATTGTGGGGATAATACCTTTATGTAATGAATAAATCTTCAGCATGTCCTGCTTTGCAGCCCAATCCAGCTTGCAGAGCTTTCCTCACTCCTCCTCTCCTCCAGCTCCGTGGGATGGTGGGGTTCAGATGAGGCTCCAGGCAGGTAACAGGCAAGCAGAGTTGATCCTGGACCCTGTGCATCATGTCCTCAGTCCTACTGGCTTGGTGTTGCAAAGGTTTTCTATCCATCACAGCCCTTCAGGTTTTCTTTAAGGTTAAAACTCGGATTCTGCATGTGGCGAGGAGGAGAACTTCAGCTGCTTGTAGAGATGGTGTCAGATGTTGCTTGAGGTCCTGTAAAACATCTCCCTGGCATGGCCTTCAAGCGCTGTTCCAAAAGACTGCAGCAGATGGCCTGGAAACCTCAGGCATCTCAAGATGGCACAGCATGAGGCAACCGAATCGGGCCCTAGGTGGCACGTTTGACCTTGTGGGATTGGAGGAATGTGTGAGAGAATGGTGACCTGGACTTGCTTTGAGGAGCTTTGGATCTGGTCCAAGGTGTCCCTCTTCCCAAGAAGACACAGCAGCAGTTATGCTTGGGACACAAGAGAGGGGATGTTGTAGTTGTCCCACTTGTCAACAGGTAAAGGCGTGTGAGGATTTGGGGAACAGAATTCAAAAAGGAAGCTCCCATTACCCACAACACATCGTACTGGGAGATCTGGGTACCACCAGCTCCCTAAACAAGGCCAGGACCTTATCCCACCTCCAGCTAACATAAATGTCCCAGCTGGGGAACCTTTATGACCCCCATAGCAAAAGCTCTGCTGGTTTGATATTAGCTAAACGTATTTCTTAGTCCTCTAATGTCTGCAGAACAAAGGCTCTCTCTGATTGCTCTGACTGTGGTCTCCATCATGTGAATGGGCAGCTGCTGGGATCATTGACATGTCCCAGGATGAGTGTGTCCTCCCAAGCTGGAGCACCTCTCCAGGTCTTGAGGACCAAAGTCCAGAGGCTTTCCCTAGCAGAATCTCTTCTCTTGGCTGCAGTAAAAGTGGGATTTTGTAGCTGATCACCATGCTGTTAGTGGAAGTGTTTAGAGCCCACCAAGGTGCTGCCAAGGCAGGTCTCACCCATGATGCTCCAGCAGACCTAGAGCTACTGAAGATATGAGAAAGAACTGAGCTGGGAACCAGTTTCTTCCAGTGTTGCCTCTGCCCACCACCTCTGGTAGGAAACACCGTTGCCTGGAAATGCTAATTCAGGAGGAACAGAGGCTCACCACGAGGAGCTCTACCTCTCATCTCGCTGTCATCTTGTGGCCCTGGCTCTACTGGAGGCTTCACTGTGTGGAGAGACAAACCTTGCTGTAGGGAGCTGATGGAGCCATGGGTGGGAAAACCACACAGCATGGTTTTCCTTGCCTTCTCCCCTTTCAATGACGAGAAAATAGTACCTTGTAAAACCCTAACTGGGCTGCAATTTTAAAGTGTGGCTGAAACCACTGCTCTGCAAGGCAGGGACTCTGTGAGACTTGTTACTTCCACATCTCACCAGGCTTTGGGCAGATGCATCCACTCCATTGCTCTGACCTTGTCTTCAGCACAGGGCTCTGCTCTGAAAACCACCCATGGTGTTTTTCCCACCTGAGGACTCAGGGTGCTGCTGCCAAATGCTTCACTCCTTGATACCCACGCGGGTCCCAAGCCTTCCACACCAACCTGGGTCCTCACTCCATAATCCTGCTGCAAAGGGTGAGCCAGAAGAAAATCCAGCTCCCTTCCAGCTGCACTGGGTTGGGAAGATGAAAGTGTCCACACGCAGCCAAACTGACTCAGTGCATGGAGCACGAGGCTGCTGAGTAAGGTAAGGTCATTTCTACCCCATAAGCAGAATTTTAAGGAACATTCAGAGCTTCAAACACAGGTTGATGTTTCTGGCAGCTCTACCCTTTGCCAGGTGTGCCCCACAGATCAAATAATGACACCATCAAGGCTTAAAAGGAAAGTTGCTCCCTTGCAGCAAGAGCTTGGGCTGATGTAAATGCTCATGTAAACCAGGATTTGTTTTATCTCGCAGCTCTTTCAAACAACAAGAGGCTAAGTCTTCCCAGCAGAAGTCCAAGATCTGGCTGCAACAGTGGAAACCACTCAGCAACTCTCTTATTGGGCTGAGTGAAGAGCTTTGAGAAGTTAATCCAAATCTAGCCCCGGGAAAAAAGATGTTTGGCTACTGTCTTGCTCAAATACAGCTCTTACATGTATCTTCTGCACGACTGGAAAACAGAGATTGTGCTCATCTGCTAAAGACTTTAATTAGTAGAGGAAATTCTGCCTCTCCACAAAGCAGGGCCGGCTTTGGCAAGATGATCCATGCAGAGCTCATCAGTGCTGGCTCTTAAACCAGGTTAGGGTTAGGTACCTGAAGCCCTCACCAGGCCAGGGGCAGGAGTCAACCTCTGTCTCTATCAAATCCATCTCCATGAGCACTGCTGCCAGTGCTGCTGCTTCAGAGAGAACTTTGGAGTCCCTTTGCCCAGCAGAGCTGGAACCGCTCTCTCCATCAGCACAGCCTGGCCTGCTTCTGACCTCTCATAATATCTGACCTATGGTCTCCTCCAACCCGTTTATAACCAAGGAGTTGACCCCAGAATTCGGTGACAGAGTGACGTACTTTGGGCAGGTGATGACCCCTTGGCTGCTCCATTGGACATGGACGCAAAAAAGGTGGTTAGAGGACAGGAGGGGGTTATTTGACCTTGGATTAGAGCTGTAATAATTTTAGCTGAAGCCAAGCACATAGGGACTGCAAAGAGCTACAGTTGCACGGAAACATAAAACTGCCCTGGGTTCGCCAGATCCTGCTGCCCCTGGTGAGAAGGGATGCTGAAGAAAACCAACCCAAATATTGGCACTGGCAAGGGATCATGGGGACCTGCAGCTCAGAATCATCATAGAATGGTTTGGGTTGGAAGGGACATTGAAGCTCATCCAGTTCCAACCCTCTGCCACGGACAAGGACACTTTCCCCTACAGCAGGCTGCTGAAAGCCCCATCCTAGCTGGTCTTGAACACTTCCAGGGATGGAGCATCCCTGGGGGAAGCCACCAGCCCTGAGGCACTTACTCTTCAGGCTTATTCAGCGCGGCTCGATTCATGGCTGCCATGCTGTTATCTGTCCAGGGCATCTGCTCCCCCATTCCTGGCTGTCCAAACTGGTGATCCGGCACTCCCATCTCCAGCTCAGGCATTCCTGGAGAGAAAAGAAGGATGCGGGGAGGAAAGGTTAGCTTGTGGTCAAGACTTTGGTGCTGCCAGGGGGACTTGGCAAGTTCAGGATGTCAATGGTGTCTCAAAACATCCCTAAAAGGGATGCCAAGATTCACCAGTTACGGCTCTTTTCAACCCTAAATTACAGGTATCAGGTGTGGTTTCCTACCCATTAATTATAAGCATGAAATTCTGGGTGAAAATCTAGGCCAATATTATACACACAGCAGATACACATGACCCTGTGTAATCCATATGTACAATGATATTAAAAAGTTTCCCTTCTCAGCACATTTCTAGTGAGAGTTTCAAAATTTAGTCAAGTTAGAGCGTTTCTTATTGAAGGCAAATTGCTACTACTGATGATTTTAGCTTAAAAAATAGCCCACACCCATGAGCATCTCCTGTCTCTTGGAGAAAAGTTGATTTGCACAGGGAAAGAAGCCAATGCAATTAAGTTGCAGCAGAACTTGGAGCCCAAGCCCAGGACAGAGAGATTTGTAAGGCTGGAGGCTTTACATCATCCCATTAGAAATAAGAACTGGGACTGACGATCAAACAGCATCTCAGCTGGACCAGCCTACGGAGGTCCAGGGAGATGGAAGCTGCAGGGGTAAGCACATTTCTGGCTGGGAAGGCATCTCCATCACATTGAGATGTGCTATCAGTGCCACTCCTATGCCAAAACCCCTGAGTTTCAAAGAGAAATGCTACTGGAGATGGTTGCTAAAGATGAAAACCTCTTTTCTTTTAACCAACCTCAGCTGTACTGATTCTTTTCCCAATAAAACACATTATTTGCTTGAAAATGTCTGTGGTTACCCAGTGCCTGATGTCTTCATTGTTGTCACAAGGAGCTTTATGAGGCACCCAGGCCATGGGGGTTGTTTCAAGAAAGTGAAAATAAGAGCCCTAAGGGGAGGCAGAGGAGGGAAGTCCAGTCCAGGGATGCTCAGATCCCAGCGCAGGCATCGGCAGAGCAGCTCCTGCCAAAAGCACTCCTCTGTTTCCCGAAATTTCTTTAAAAAAGCCTTAAGGTTGCTTGGCAACAGGCAGAGCCCAGCAGTGCCAGGCCCAGGGGGCTCATGGCACAGTTGCGGTGCTGCCTCTCCCCAGTCCTGCATTAACTCACCCAGAGATGGTCCCCAGGCTCATTGATTTCTGGCTTATTGATTTCATGCACAAATGTATGGGAACAGATCAGATGCAGCTGGGGTCCTGAGGGAACTGGAGGATGAAGTGGCCAAGCCACTCTCCATCCAGGTTGAGAAGTCGTGGCAGTCTGGTGAAGTTCCCACTGACTGGAAAGGGGGAAATATAATCCCAATTTTTAAAAAGGGAAGAAAGGAAAACCTGGGGAACTACAGGCTGGTCAGTCTCACCTCGGTGCCCAGCATGATCATGCAGCACATACTCCATGCTAAGGCAGGTGAATGCTTACAGCCAACATGGCTTCACTAAGGGCAAATCAGAGACAGGCTGAGAGAGCTGGGCTTGTTCAGCCTGGAGAAAAGGATCCAGGGAGACCTAAGAGCAGCTTCCAGTGTCTCAAGGGGCCAACAAAAAATCTGGAGAGGGGCTTCTGACAAGGGCATGTAGGGACAGGACAAGGGGAATGGCTTTAACCTGACAGAGGGGAGATTGAGATGAGATCTTAGGAAGAAGTTGTTC